>JZKD02S1912209.1:35691-50457 GCA_000966675.3 Picea glauca
AGGAGGTTGCTTGGGGTGATAGCCAGGAAGGCATTGATATTCTCCATCTGAGGGAGGAGAAGGATCAAATCCCTCAAAAGGGGTCTGAGTGTTTGTGGAAGCTCAGGACAGATAGTGTTTTGCGCGCGAAGACTCTGCAGGAGTGCAGGAGCCAAAGAATCCCGTGAGGATTCAAAGGGCAGAAGCTCTGGAAGGATAGCATTCTCATACGCACAGGCGAGACTCAAGTTGAGGGTTCGCAGAGGAGAAGAAGTGTCAAGAGTCCAGAAGGTCCAACCCTTGGAGAGTGATTGGACGCCGAGGACAAGTAGTGCGTCGGCACTTCCATTGAAGGAGCGGTTGAAATATCAGTAGAGGTCGAAGCTACAGGATGGAAGCTCAGGAGGGATAGTTCCATCGTGGAGAAATCGTGGGACAAATCCAAGAGGAAGCTCACACAGAAGAGAGCTTCAGAGTGGAGGAATTCCTCAAAGAGGAAAATCAACGGTCGAGATTCGCGGATAAGAATCGTGAAATCTCGAGGACCGTTCGATCATGGTGGAGTTATGCGGGAGTTAACCCGTAGGCGCAGGCGTGGAGAATTAAAGTCCATCGGACTTCGGAATTTCGGCATTCGGGGATTGGTAGGACGAAAGTTTTACACCTCGTGAAATCCCGAGTCACGATTCACCGAATCAAATCTGAGCCGTTGACCGAAGAAGAGACACGTGGTGCAGGATCCCTGTGGGTCAGGTTTCGGCGTTCGACATTCCCGGAGGCAAGGGTTCAATCCTTTTGAAATCACGATCGGCGATTCCCCGAGTTGACCAGAGCCATCGATAAGGACAGGGACACGTGGCGTGAGATCCCTGAGGATCGGGATTCGTCATTTGGCGTTTCTAGAGGCAAGAGTCTCATACTCTTTGAAATCGCGACCGGCGATTTCCTGAATCAACGGGAGTCGTCGATCATCGGAGGGACACGTGGCATCAGATCCCAGATATCGGGGTTCGACGTTTCGGGGTTTTCGTCCACAAGAAAACTTTGTATCGTGGATCCGTGATCCGTGAAATCCCGAGGGAGACGTGGCAGTGTGGGACCATGAGGCTCATAGGAGGACAGGTGGCGTGCTGTCGAAGTTCGGGGTTCGGGGTTTTGCGTTGCATGGGACTTATGGCAACACTACCACCGATTTCCCGATAGAGAAACCTTCAACCGATGTGAGTGTGACCGTTGACTCTCGAACTTTGGGATTCGGGGATTTGAATTGCACGAGGTCGTGCACACAATATTCACGACATCGCGAGACCCGATCTCCCAATTTCTGAAGGGAAGATTTCCCAACTAGTGTTCTGTGGGTGACAGGAACTCTCGAGGGAGAAAGAGAGCCGTTAACTCTTCGGGCCCGTGAGAATTAGGAGGTCCTGGTGGAGCGACTTTCTCGGTGAGGGGCGGGTTTGCACCACTTATTCTCTTGGTTGGCACTTACCAATGAGATATTTAACTTTCCTTTATGCACATTAATAATGTAGGACTTCCCATCCTTGATCAGTCAATATTGGTTGGCTCTCCGCATGAATATTACATCCCTCATATACATGTAAGGGCTTCCAAACACTACTCCACATACACCAAGGGGTACTACATTCAATTCCACTTCATCAATAAAATCAACACTTATATAAAATTTAATATTGCACTATTTCATTATGTTTATTTCTACATCCTTGTTTACTCAACCCAATGGATAGGGTCTAGGATGATTGTGCACCTCCAGTCCAATCTTGTTGACTAGATACGATGCTATTATATTAGCCTATGAACCATAGTTGAATAGAGCATCTATCTTGGTCTTCTTGACCTGAATCTTGATATGAAAGAGCTTGGTCATCTCCTTCTCTTCCAAGTGATGAAGGCTACTCAGATTCACCTCCTTTTGCATAGATGTGCAGAAAAAAATTGTATCCACATCTGAGCTAATTTCAATTTGATTGCTTTAATCTTGTGTTAGAAGGCTATTTTCCTTTTCTTCCTTCTTGTTGTTCTTTGGGTTCATATCTCATTGTAGTTTCCATCACTTTTCCTTGGTGTGTCCGTCAATGTTGCAATGATTGCAATGGTTGTTGGGATATTTTATATGTTGTGCAGTGGATGTTGTCTTCTTATATCACCCCCTTTCCACTTCTTATTCGCCTCTTTATAATCCTTTCATTACTCTTTCTTCTTCGAACCACTTGGTTTCCCCTTATTTTGGCCTATGTTTTCCAGGTATTTTTCTTGTACACAAGCCTCATCCACTAGTCTTGGATTGAAGAGAATCACTTTCTTTTGTAGATGATTATGTAAATTCCCCAGATACTTGAGGGGTACATCTAGGTTCTTGGGAGAGATAGCCAACATGATGGCCATCTTTCTGAACTCAATGGTGTTCTCATGTACACTTTTCCCCTTCCTCTGCCTAAAGTAGTGCCACCAGATCCATTGGTCCTCTACATACCTGATAGGGTAGAATTGGGACTTGATGAGGGTTTTGAAGTCCTCCCACCTAGTTACTAGCAGGTCGCCTTCTAGACTAAGTGTTACTGTGTTGCTTTCCCACCAGTTTAAAGCATATCCTTCTAACTTTAATCTATCAAATGAAATATTCTACCCTTCATCTATATGGTGAACGTTAAAATAAACTTCTAGCTGTTGAAACCAATGATTTAGTTTTAATGCATCGATATCACCTTGGTATGGATTTATGTCCACTTTTTCTTCTATATTTAATAGGGACTGTGAAGGTTTCATGACACTCTAACTTGAATGCTCTTTCTTAGATTATTTCTGTGATGCCTTTCCTAAGTCTTATTGATCTTCTGATATCCTCTCTGATCTTTTCTCTGAGTTAGAGTCTCCATCATATCCTAATGGTCTGATATTACTTGTTAGAGCCACCATGAATAGGTTCATATTACGACTGATGTCGAAAACTTGTGCTTCCAACCACTCAAATATCTCTTATGTTGGATCTCAAGGGTTATTGTGAATAGACTCGTCCTCCATGCCTAAGGTTTCTACGAATTCTCATTAATTCGATTCCTAGATCCTGCAACTTCCCACAAATACCCCAGATGAAAAACCTGCTCTAATACCAATATGATTTGTAAAATTTTGTGGATATTCCACTGGAATAGTTTTTCACAATAGATCTAACAAAATACTGAAATTTGTACTATTATGGTTATTTTTCCTTCAAGTATCAGAATACTTAGCTATTGATTTTCTTCTTATGCATGAAATAGATAAAATTTCTAAAATATATAATAGTAAAATACAATCATACCATCCACAAATAAACACAAGATATGACTTGGGAAACCCAATATGGGAGAAAACCCAGCTAGAGGTGAGGTTTCTCTACTCTCGTTTCTCTGGTATATAAATGATGCAAGTACAAAGAAAGAGGCACTCTCCATGGATTTTCCTTTGACCTATGGCTTCTATGGCTACTATAAAATCTCTCCTCCTCTGTTATGCTCATAGAATACCACTCTCCAATGTTTTTCTTAACTATGGAAAAAGATACAATGCAAAATAATGGAACCCCTTCTCATCCAAGTGGCCCAGTATTTAACATAGCTAGATAGCCATTTAGGGATAGGTTTTTTACTTCCTCGACCCTAAATTGTAGTAGCATTTTCGACATTATAGATTCTTCTATAAATCCATCACATGGTGAGCCCCATGTGCATGAGTAATGGGTGATGACATGTCATCCTCTCGTACCATGGTGGTCAACATGATAGGTCAACTTGTGGGAGGCATAACTTTTGCATACGATCTTTGATTAATGTGATTTTCATAGTGTTGGAAATGTTTCAATGTGTAGAATATCATCACTAGGTCCAAGATATGATAGGAAATTTCTAACCCTAGAAACTATCATTTGATGCCTCAAAATGGCCTCAAAAGGTTCTGAACCCCAATTTTCCAAACTAAGACCTGCCATTAAAATGGCACTACAAGACAATTCCTCCAATTTTTTCCACTGTGAAAGGATAGAGATACATGAAAAAAAATATAATGATCCAATCTAGATCATTCCCACAGAACTATTTGGGATACATGATTACTTATTTTTCAGACTTTGAGTTTTAAGCTAAATTTGCAAGTGTGTGTCCATCAATCTTTCATATTTTCAATGAAATGTCATCTTAAATTTTCTAAATATGTGGCCATTTAATTTCATTCTTTGAAATGATATTTTCCACTTTATTCCATGATGGAACTGTTTCTTTTTAGTATTCCCATTTTATTTTACAATATAGTCTTGTACAATATTCTTAAATCTAGTATGATATTGTAAATATTCATTGAAATAAAGCTTGGTCCTCTCTCAAGTCTTTCCTTTTTATCATTCTTTCTTTCATAAAATAAGTTTGGTCCATTCTCAAGTTTTATTTTAATTCTGTGTAGTATTCATCTAGAGGAGTACCACCTCTTTAAAAACACAGGAGGATTCATCCTTGTGATGTTGTCTTCAAGACCTTAAATAGTTTTAAACATAAACAAGATCATGGACCAATCAAGTGTAATTAATATCAGGAAAATGTTGAACTGTTGAATCACTCATGTCTAGGACACGATTGTGACCATTAATTAATAAAATGAAAAGTCACACTTTAACCTAAAATCACATTAGACCAAGTTGAACATAAAGTAACTCCTAGAATTGTGATATCCTAACATCCCCCCTTGATAACAACCTGAGATAGGATTGAAGGATTTACAAAAATGAAAAAAAGGATAATGAAGGAGGCATTAGATTCTATCCCACTTAATGATAACTTTTTAAACATCTAACATAGGATAAAACTTCAAGAACATGGCTTCTATGAGTGGCTTCATGAAAATGTTAGCAACATGATCATCTATATGAAAATAGAGCACTTAAGGAAAGTACATAATCTTGAAGAATATTTTGAATGAAGTGCATGTGTAACTCAATGTGTTTTTTTTTATGTTGAATTTACTCCTTGGTGATATAAATGACAATTTAATTGTCACACCATATGTAACATCCCGCTCTGGCGCACTGAGAAAACTTATTCTTTGAGGACACTTGCTCGCAAGTGATCTGGACTTTTATGATGTTCAACTATTTATCCTTGATTATGATGCGTTATGATAGATGACATGATGTTTTTACTACTTTGATGTAGACAGGTGTTGCTGACTCAGTTTCATTGAGTGTGCAGGGTTTCAGACCTGGAGGATGCAGAGGCATCGATGGAACCCCCTTGGACTCCGGATTGAGTCAGGGAGTGTGCTATTTGGGTTGATTTATTTACTGTGATATTTCTTTGATCTGATGATACGATGTTGACATGTTATGACACGATTGTTGATGATGCAGGATGATGATAGCTTGCCGACCAAACTCACATATGGAGTAAAGGGGCCACACACGATTTCCAGAAAGGTTGAGGGAGAGGGGTGGACAACAGCCCTGCCACTGCCTACTAGCACTCTCGCCGTGGCTCGAACTATAGGTTAACGATTACCTAGTTCGAGAGGATCCACGATGCCGTGAGAGCAGACTGCAATAGTCACTCACGATGATTCTAAGGGGCACGCAATAAGGCGGGGGCCTTATTCCTTAGATCCCTTAGTCTCCCACAAGTTCACCTGGAGGAGTGTTGACTCCAGGGGTTATAGATGCCTACCAATCAGTCCAGCTGGCGAGTGGCACCCTTGGAGCATGTGGTGCATCCTGAAGGGCACGTCGCACAAAAGAAACACAAGAAGCGAGTGGCACCCTTGAAGCACGTGGTGCATCCTGAAGGGCACGTCGCGCAAAGGAAAGGAACGAGGCGAGTGGCACCCTTGGAGAACGTGGTGCGTCCTGAAGGGCACATTGCATTGATGTGGATGAAGGAAACAAAACTTAATAGCCCTAAGACAATAATGGCTTAATAAATTCTTAAAACGACTCCCCTAAACAATTGTCGTCCAGTTCAAAATCTAAACCTAAGTAAAAAAAAAACTTCTCTAAGATAAAAATTTCGTTTAACCTTGAGGAAAAAGGCCCTAACTCTAACTCTAAAAAGAGCCTAACCCTAATTCTAAATGAAATAGTTTAACTTTTAATGAACTCATAAMTTTTATTCAAATTGAAACATAACTTYTCYWAAAAATAAAAAKAKACAYAAATTACARTTTAGWTAACYYAGACAATAAATTTCATTGAAGGCATCTCCTTCTTTAAACACAACTTGCAATGAGAGTTCATTAACATTTTGAAAGCATAACTTTTATGAAAACCCTTCTGTCAAATACATAACCTTATAAAAAAATTTAAAGCATAACCCCCTATGAACGCAATAGTTTTTCAAAAATTAAACTAATTCATAAATAAACGAATACCAAAAGCCATAGTTTTGATTGACAGAACGCATAACCATCAATGAATAAATTGAATGCTTAAGGGACTAAACTATTTTCCTTAAAACTCATACATAAACTCAGATTGAACCAATGGTAATAAAATTATTTAACGAGCGGGAGTATAAAAAGTATGAATTTAAAAATAAAATGAAAAGATGCATTAGCACATTTACCTTTTTGGGTTTTTTTTTTTTTTTTTAAAAGGGGGGAAAATAATTTTGGAGAAACGTGGGGGATGAGTGACACTTGTAAGACAAAGGATTTTTAGAGGGTTTTCTTTTAAACTTGAATTAAATGTGATTAGGGCAAGAGGGGCTCTCAAAACTCGATAAAAGAAAGGGGGATGGGTTGTTAGGTATTGTTATGCTGCCAAATTTGGACTGGACTGATTTGCTTGTGAGAAGTTGGGACTTTATCAGCTGGGATTATAGTGGTAGCTCAGCCTTGGAGGCAAGCTAGGTATACTATCTGGACTGTGTGTGGCCCTTTTGCGGCTCGGGGGGCTAAGGGGGAAGCAGAGTACCCCTAGCGTTTGGCTGGGAGGTACCGGTGTAGTCTCTACGGTCGGTGAGCAAGAGCGGCACGGAGCAACAACGCGAGATAGCGTCTTTGAGTTATTCGCCACCAGTCCCAGGTACGCATGTGCATTGTTTAAAAAAAAAGAAAAATGTTGAGTTGTATATGAATTCTTGATGGATTAAATTTAGGATGATTCTGTTCCATTACACTGCCAGCCTTCTCTGTGTTGTTATTTATCTCGGCGTGGACTGTTTTTAAAATATATATATATACATATATATTGCATTGGGGTTAAAGTGCTTGCGAATCTAATTTCTAGCAGGTATGTCGTTGTTGACTGTGTAAAGTTTATTGAATGTGCGGGACTGTGTAAATTATTCCAAATTATTGTTCTAAAAATTTTCATGTGACTGTGGGCGTTTTCATTTAGATGCATGGGCTTTTTATACCAGTGTGGGCATATTTTATATTACCAGGGTTTTTGTATCGTCGTGGGATTTTTATACCAGTAAGGGCATATTTTGTATTACCAGGGTTTTTGTATTGTTGTGGGCTTTTTATACTAGTGTGGGCATATTTTGTATTACCAAGGTTTTCTTTTTATTCTGCCGTGGGTGTTTTCTTTATATGAATGGGGGGGGCGTCTCATGTTAATGGGGGCATTTTCATAGTTCATTCCTCTGCGTTTTGTTTTATTAGATTTGGGCGTTTTTGGATGACCGGGCGTTATAAATCTCTATGTGGGCATTTTACCTTGTTGCGGATGTTTAAGAACTTCAATGGGCGTGTTTATGTAGGTGTAGGGGAAAATCGTTTGTAAAATCTCCCTGGCATTCGTTTTTGAAAGAAAGGGTGGTTGTAAAGGTGTTCTGGAAATTCGTTTTCTTTCCTTCTGTGGGCAATCCGTCCGGGAGGATTTAAATGAATTTGTTCCTGTAGTAGTACCTGGGCATTTTTTTTTCTCTTATGAGTCAGTGTTATTGCCGGTAGATTCTCGTTGGGGGTTTCATTTGGTTGTGTTGGGTTTTCTTTTTTCAATTTTTAATATGGATGGGATACTTCATTCTGGCATCATTCGTATGGGCTTTTGTGTGATAAATTTTAGAGTGAGCTGCTGACCATAAATCGTTCTTGCTTCCATGCTGATCCTTCCCACCCTGGGCCTGCGTGTATTATCACATCTCCGTTGTCAATTTTGTCCTCTTAACCACCAGAACAACCATGCTGCTAGCCAACGACACCTTGTGGCCTGATTCGTTAGGATTTCCAAGAGACTGAGTCGTAAGCTTGACGAATGAATATCCAGTTTGGCGCAGAACTTTTCTCTCCCTTGCTGCCGATGGAAGTTCCTGACTAATTCATGTGTTAGCATTGCAAATGGAACCCTAAATTCCAGATTTAGTGTAAAGGCTACGTCTGCAACTTATAGTTTTTAGTGTTTGACAGTAAACCCTAAACAATAATTTATAGTTTTAAAAATGGCTTTATGCTCGAATTAAAATTTCAAGTTTCTCAAGTGAATTTAATACAAGTTAATTTGTATGGATTTATCTATATTTGGTTAAAATTGTTGAATATGAAAAATTGTTAGAATTTACTACCAATTAATTTGTATGGGTTTATCTATATTTTGATATCATTTGGTTAAAATTGTTTTACCTCCTTTATAATATGAAGTTTCATTAGTTTTCAGTCAAAAAACATTACCCTTTAAATTTAATTAATTTCTGTGTGTTACGATTTAAATGACCTTGTCGTTTTACTCCTTGTTTTACTTTTACGCGAATTCTTGATCTACAATTTACCATTCAATTTAAGGCGAATCTGAATTTATGAAAACGTTATAGACTTTCATTGTGAGCTATGGGCAAAGCAGTCATATCTCGAGATTAATTATGTCCTGGAGCAATTGCCAAGTCGAAGGTTCAAGTGTTTTTGGTATCCTCGAGAACGGAGGACAAAGAGCCCATTTGTGGCGTTGACCAATCTGCTTCCTTTATTATATTTTGTTGTAGCTATCCACCTTTATTACCACTGCAGATTACTGTAAAGGCCCCTGCGGACTGTTGCAGTCGAAAAAATAAGGAAGAAATATGAATGTCCCCTGGTTGTGTATTCTTCAGTTGGGAGAATTTCACCCTTTATCAAATGAAGACTCTCCTTAAACCATTGCCCTTTTGGAACCCTGGACCTATGAAACTTTTTCCTTTGGTATGGACAAGATTAAATATGATGGATTTACACTAACTGCATAATTTCTATAAGCATTTAATAAACAACAATCTGTTTTAATTAATCAAGCATTTACCTTTTTAGTTGACAATCATGCAGCATACCACTTTGGTTATTCCTTAATACATCAATCTACATTATTTATAAGGGCAACTTACCCTATTTTAGTCAACATTCATTAACAACAATTCACTTATTTAGTTAGTATTTAATAATAGCAAGCTACTTGAGTTAGTTAATGTGTTAGTTAATGTTAATGCAAAGCAATGGAAGTTGATGTAATGGGATGTGAATGTGAGGTAATATAATTGTTAAAGGAATGTTGAAGTATTCATGTAATAGTCGTTAAAGTAATAATTGTTAAGTAATATGSGTGTAATGGTAATAATTGTAAAAAGGGATTTATGGTTTTATGGTAATAAWTGTAAAAAKGGATTTATGGTTTTATAAGGTAATAATTGTGAAAGTAGTTGTTGAAATATTACAATGGAATGTAATATATGGTAATGATTCTTAAAGTAAGGATTAGGGTAATGTGGTGAATGCTTATGTCAGTACTAACATTCAAGGTAAGGTAGTGTTAGTGAGTTCATTAGTTGGTAATGATATCGCGGCTTAATTATTACGGTTAACAAAGAAGGTGCAATACGATGGTGATTATTGCAATGTCCTTGAACTAAGTACCTTAGGATTTTTAACCTAGTAAATGAGGGATGGAGATTAATTGGAATTACCCTATGTATAAGGTAATTGTTGGTTGATGAAATTTAAGGGAGCAGTTGGTTAGTAATCAATTACAGTTGGGTCATAGAGAATACCTTGTCTTATTTTGGTTAGTCATTGTCTGAGTCCTTGATCTTGCGCCTTCCGTAGAGGAGGTGGTTGCTCTTTTGATTATTGTTCTACCTGGTTGTTTAATTTCTTGCTTGGACTTCTTATGTCGGGCGCGATGTAGACACCTCCATGTTCCTCAGAACAGTCACCAGCCCTGAGACCTTAAATGGTTAAAATCGATGGGAACCTGGGCTTGAGAATTGATTATGTGTCTTGGAGGTCCTAACCATTGCAGGGTAGGACGGGCGGGTAGTCAGTCTTACTTATTGTCGCTTGATCGACGTTAACGCATGTTTTTACCATGGTACGTCGTGTGTCATCTTGCTGTGTTCGTCTTGCTTGCGTCTTGTTCGTCATCGATTTACTAGTTTCTGCCTGAGCAATCAGCTAGGATCCTATCTGACCTTCTCTCTCTCCGGAGCAGAGGACTAAGATTAAACACCCTGCTTTCCTATGCAGAAATAGTAAATCTACTATTATGGATTCTTATTTATGTCTATGGTCATTTAATGCTTGCAGTTACTTGTTGTGCGTCTTATGTCCTTTTTTTTGTGATCATTGGGTTGTGTCTTGTTAGTTGTCGGGTGGCGACATAGAGTCAAGTGTGTCTGTTTCCTTCTACACGGACGCACAAACTTTAAAAAAAAAAAAAAAATTGTCGTGAGTGTGGAGGTTGTTACACCATAGACTGTTTGAATTCTTTTGCTGGAATCCAAAATATGAAAGGATATATCAATGACACATGGTTTTCTAACTTGCATGAATTATTGCTAAATACTATGATTCTACTAAATATATAGAAAGGGAAATTAGTTTCAATTAGCCCCAAGTGATAGTTCTAGAACCAAGGTTCAAAACTTAACCTATTGTATGCTTTTGATTGCCTCCCATTGATATGATGTTACAAGGGTAAAACCTAGGTGGAGTTTTGGCAATTTGATTGCCTCCCATTGATATGATGTTACAAGGGTAAAAACTAGGTGGAATTTTGGCAATGATTCCAAATGTTTCATTGTAGTCAATGCCTTCTTCCTATGGAAAATATTTGGTGAAAAATCAAGCCTTGTATCAATCAACACTACAATCTATTGTATACTTTTTCATGTAATCACATCTACATCTAAAAATATTTCTTCCTTTTGGAAGAGGGAATAAATCCCAAGAATCATTTTCCTTTAAGGAAGAAAATTCTTCATTATTTTCTACATCCCACTCTAGTTGGTCAGAAGCTTCTATAAATTAGTCTAGATTCTAAATCTTTAAATCTTGAGGAAAAAGAGAAGAGGCTCACTATAACTGTGAACATGTGTAGCACCAACCAAAATGATCACATAATGGAATTATTTATGCTTTAGTTATTGTATGGAATGAGAAGAAGTTGCAAAGCCATTGCAAGTTCACGTTCGAACGACTCATCTATTGGAGGAGATGGCATAGGCAAAGAAATATTTATATTCCTCACTATCGTAATCTTAAGAACAATATTAATGAATAATATAAGTAACAATATGAGAATAAGAATAAGTAGAATGAGATGGAACATGCGTCGAAGATCACTGGTCGACCAAAAATGACGCATGAATTGGATCTAGCACTTAAGTTGAGGGACCTTGATCAAACTTAAAATATATCATAATAATGAATTTTTTAGTAGGCACAACTCCTTTGCAGTTGATGACTATATTAATATTTATTCTTACTTAAAAAACACAAACATTATCCCCTACCATCAACCAACCGTTAGGATTAATTCCCACCTCAAGGTCAATCAACAACTAGAAAATAAAAAGTAGGTCAATTTGGAATAAATGTTCATTCAATAACAACCAAAAGAATGGCAATGATTACAGTTATGTTTTTCATTTAAAAACTCTAACTTAGTCATGGAAAAGTTCCTCCTAAAAAATGGTTCAGGGTATAAATATCATAACTTATGATCCATTATGGAGAGTTGATTGAGGTTTCTCATCTTCTTAAACAAGAAAGAAAGGGACAAATCTAGAGTGGCAAGGAATTATTTATCTATAAAGGATATATTATATATGTAATATGTATGTCAAAGATATGAATTCAATTAATTATATAAAGACTAATAATTCAAATTTTGGTTTCATCAACCGAGATATTTCCCTCTATGTCCTTTTTTATTAGCGTATATTTAGTACAGGAATTCAATAACCTTTTACATCATTTAGATAACGAACAAATACATTTCTCACTTTTAGGTTATGCTTTATTTTCTAATGAAGAATGTGTTCTTTGGATTCTCTACGCAACATATGAAAGTGGCTTACATCTAGCTTAAAGTTACTCTATTCTTCCTCTGATGTTATATACATCAGAGCCTTCACAGGAGACTGGTTAACCATGTAATTGGAACACTTGATAACTTTTTCCCAAAAACGAGGGCTTAGTTCCTTAGATTGGAGCCCACAATTATCCATCTACTTTAAGGTGTCATTCTTTCTCTTGACGAAACAATTTTTATGTGGTGTATATGGAATATTATGTTACTTATAAATACTATATGCAGTGCAATAGCTATGAACTTTGGTGTTTATATATTCATCACCATTAACTATTCTTAGCTTCTAAAGTAAATGTCTAGAATATTTATCTAAAAGGGCCTTAAAGGGGAAAAAAAAAACATGTCAAAAACTTCACTCTTGAGTTTTAATAAGTAAAACCATTTTTTTCTACAGAGTTCATCAATGAAGGCTAAGAAATATTTGAACTTGGATCTTGTTATTTTTTATTTGTTCCCTAGTTTCTATTTCATTTTTTATCACAATATATATACATATATATTAACAATATGTACTAGTGTGAATTAATGGAATCCATGTTTTAACTATTATCCTTACACGAGGAATAATCATCATAACCTAGCACAACCACTACCAAGTTGGGGGTGGCCAAAGCCATCGATGGATAGTCCAACATAGCCCAACAAAAATTCCATTAGGGATGAGCCTTCATACAACTTAGAAAAATCATGCTAAAGCATGGGATGTTCTTATAGATAGCAAGGTCATCTTAGACAATTAGTGAAAAACCAAGGAAAAGAGAAAAGGATAAGGGAAGAAAATTAAGAAGAGGGTATTCCTTGAGAAAATTGGGGTAGGTGCAAAGGGGAATGGAGAGAAGGATCAAGTGATCCAAACAACTTAGAGGAGGCATTCCTTATAGGTGAATGTGGACACTAAGAGGGGTGAGAAGGAATGATTCAATCTTAGAGTTCAATCACTCATCATGGTTATGGTGTTCTACAGAAGTTTCAATATCTAAGTATTGAGAGGTCATGTTGAGGGATCCAATGAGACTCAAGGATTCAATAGGAACATCACCTAGGCTTGAAATTGGGAAGGTTCCCTAAATTATTCCTACGTAGTGTCAGGTTGGGGTGAAAGCATAGTTTCAATTGACCGAGGAGGAAAACATTATCTTGAGAAGTTTCAAGTTCATATGTATTAGCTTGTTTACAAGTAGTGCACTATTGAGGTAAGAAATTGAACTTGGGGGACATCATGAGCCTTTCTTGAATGAAGAAGAGTGATTTATTTGTAGGACAATGCATTGATTTGTGTTGTGATTGTTACATTTAGATACTTGGACCACTTGTTTGAGCTAGGGAAAGGGTCAAAGCCTGAGTATTTGTGACTAATTGTATGAGTACTTTTCTTGAGAGAGGGAACACATTGTACTCATGCCACATTGTATTGAGTTATTTTTTGATAATGAATATGAAACAAACTCCACCACTAGGTTGGAACTATTTGTGTAGACAAAAGGTTTGAATAGACATGCTTAATAAGGGTTCTTAAGGAACTATTATTTATTTCCTCTCATATCCAATGATTAAGAGTCCTCCTCTTCAGTCCTTCACAAGATATCACAATAAAAATGGCATGCCAAACTTCCCACGCTATTAATAGGTAAGAAATAAAATTGATGCAAATATGGAACAACCATTATAAAGTATAGTTTTATGGGGAGAGGAGAATCCATAAATTATATCGTTAAAGATAAGGAAGAAAATTTACAAAAAGTAAGAATTATGTCACTGAGGAGTAGACATGAACATGACATTCAAGATTCTTGAGGTGGGTCTCATCCTCTTTGATTCTATCTCTCAAAACAATGGTAGTAACTAGAAGAGACTTTCTCTTGAATGTAAAAGAGAAAAGTATCAATTTCAATACTAATATGAAGCAATGAATCTGGAACTAGCAAGTGACCAAATTATTTATTACACTTGTGCAACATAACATTTCATTTATTAAACTCTAGGAACACTTGAGAGAACCCTATATATATGTTTTACTTGGAGAATTCAATGCACGGGAACTAAGGATGTTTACCAATTTTAGGCCATCTATTTGCCTCTTTAACTTCAGTGATTTATAACAACTAGTGAAAATGCAAGATTTTGAGCCTTTTCCATCTCTAAGTGTGCATGGAAAATACCATATCACATAATTTAATGCACTGGTGACATACATGAAGACTATGTGAGTGTTGAAGGATTACTCACATTGAAAATGTGGCATAAATAACTAAGGTTATGTGTATATATAGTTGTAGTCATTTGTGTGGTTTAACTCTAATTTTCCATAGGTATCCTAACCATTTCTTGTAACTAATGTTGAATTTACTTCATTGCACCAATATTAAACCTTAAATTACATTTTTCTATAAAAACCTTTCGTCCATGCAAGCGAACGAAAAAGGTGTGATAACGTATGCCCTCTAATGTGTGAGACTAGGAGAAAA
>JZKD02S1912209.1:50540-67266 GCA_000966675.3 Picea glauca
GAGAGAGAGAGAGAGAGAGAGAGAGAGACTCATTGGGGGGGACTTGACCTTGGAGAAATAAATTAGGCCACTTGCAAGACAACAATATGTGAAATAAACATGTTTATAATATTTTTCTTCAACAAGTTGGAAATACCCATGCTCATGATTTAGTTGAGTCAACTATAATGGTGAAGTTTTGGATTGGGAAATATAAGACATCCAAGTCTAGATCATGATACAAATAAATTTTTCTTTTATTGAAAAGTAAGATGAATGTGAGTGGCCTAGAGGAGGACACAAAATTACTAAAACATAAGCTCGTTAAGTGAGGGTTAGGAAAATGTTGATCAATATAGAAGTCACGTGAATCCAAATTGATGATGCATAGGATGGACCAAGACATGTTCTTTAGTTTTCAATTAGATCTGGAATGTGGTCATCACAATGTATGCATTCTCCACAATGTGATAATGAATTTATGTTGAGCATGGGAGAAACCATCTAGTCATGATCAATAATGAAAATATTTACTAGATGGAAGGTTTCACATCATTAATTTTAATGGGTACCAAGGAATCAAGTACAAAATTATCCAATCTGAATTAATATATTAACTCGAACACTAGATAGAACTATGTAACCAAGAATCAATGATAAAAATCCATGGTGTATACGAGGAATACCAAAAATGATAAAAATGACATCTGAGGTACTTGGTGCCTCTAAATAAAAATCTCATATAAAAAACGAGTTGATGTCAATAGGAGTAGATCCATGGGAGAAAGGAAAATAATCATTCCCAATAAATCCACATGAGGTATGAATAACATTGAGGTAAATGTTGATGGGGGAAACAACCATAACTTTGTTGACCATATGTCATGTGAATGATGAAAATGTGAGGAATATTGAAATTTTTCTATGGAGCATAGAGGTGATTCCATATAAGGAGGATGAATGAGACTTAGTGACCTAGAAAAAAAATCAAAAGATGGCACAAGGCATGATGTAGAGGCCAAGAAGACAATGATTGAATAGATGGAAATGAACAAGAATTAAAACCTAATGATTCCCACATTAATGAAAAAAGTGGTGATACATTACTAATGCTCTAAACAAAGGGTGACTTTGACAACTTTCCAACCTGAAAGTGATACTAGATAAAATAATACATTAGTTATAGTGGGTTCTCTTTATCATTTTTAATGGTTTTTAAATTTTATGATGTTTTTGGAATTTAATGTTTTCCATTTGTTTATTTTGTAAAGAATAAAAGAATTCCATTGTTATTTAGCTACAATGAAGAGAGAAGAATCAAAGTGACCAAGTGATGTCAAACGATGAGAGAAGACTATGAGAACAATTGGGGTTAGACTAAGAGTACTCCAAGCATGTGTCCCCTCAACATTAATGAATGAATTAAATTAATGTATAATCATATTTAAGTGGGAGTGAAAGGAAAAAATGGTTCATTAATAGCATGATAAAGTTAACTAAAATTTGTCTGCTCAGGAGTGTTGGAATACTAAGAGGGGATTGAATCAGTATTATGCAATTTTTACCACTTTTAATCTGAACATCAATAGTTATCACTTATTCCTTCATTTAACATTTCATGAACATATGAACATAAGAAGTACCATTCAATAATATATCAAATCATACATAGTGCACAAGAGATTTTATGTGGAAACCCAAATGGTAGAAAACAACAGGATGCTTTCTTATATATATATATATATATATATATATATATATATATATATATATATATATATATATATATATATATATATATATATCAAATATTGCATTTATAGGAAGCACCAAATTCCAAATTCTTCAACATCAACTAGAAGGATCTTCTAACCCCCTATTTATAGGCTCCAACCTTAAGGAAACTATAGCTCCCTGAATTCTCCAATTGCAACTAGAAGGAGGCTCCAACCCCCTAGTTTACAATATACAACCTAAAGAAAGCTATAATTCCTTGTGATCTCCGGATCCAACCAGAAGGATGCTACAACCTCCTTTCCTTGCCCCATCCTACCTCCCTGAAATAAAAATGTAGACTCAAACTGTCACTGAAATTTTCACTGATAAACAACCTATCATTGATACATCAACCTGTCATTTCATATGTCATTGTCACTAGATCAAACTCATGATCATATGTATATCTCATTCCAATATCACCAAGAATGTCTCCAACCCATATGACCAAAATTTCCAATATGTGTGATCCAGGTGGATATCAGTGGGCACCCACCTATTCCAACTGGCTCATTTTGGCAGTTTTGTTTCTAGTTTTCGAGTCTCAAACTTTCGAGGTCGTTTTGAGCTCCCAAATAGCATTTTTAGGGATCACCTCATTTAGATTTTAGGGATAGTTAGATTCTAACATAAAAATGTGTATTCCTCAAATAGACCTTTCGAACAAGCTATTGTTTTCCCGAAATGGAGATCATATGCCAAATTTATGACCCCAGGAAGTTGATACACCAAACTACCCAAAATGGGGTCCACAAAACTATTGGATTTTCATCATCCGGGGTTAGGGTTTTGGATTTTTATTTATGTTAAAAAGGAATTTATAGCCTCATTGTAATCCATCTTCTTGCGAATGCAAGTAGTTGTCACATCTCTTCTCAAAGATAAGTTGCCACCATTCTAGTGAGTCTTTCACTCTGTATTTTTACAGTCTTTGTACATTTTCGCTCATTAATAGAAATTGTGTATTATTGTATCTCTTTGTTTATCGTTGCATCTCTGATATATTTCTATTATATTGTTGGATATCTAAGATATATCTGTACATTTATTTATTGTATCTCCGCTCTAATTTTGTGCCGAAAATAATCTGGATCAGTGGTATCAAAGAAAGTTGCTCTTGATTGATTTTCAGTGCATGTCCCGGATGAGTTCCAAGTATAGCAAGTTGTGTATCATGATTGTCTCTCTTGAGGAAAATCACTCTCGCACTCCCAAGAAACCCTCCATGGCAGAAGAAAATAAAAACGACAAAGCAGAAGATTCTATTAATATTTTGCTAGCAAAAGCTCTCATGCAACAGAGGGATGAAATGATGGAGAAATTTTCCCACATCCTTCAACACCTGCCAATAAAAATCATCACATATTCAGCAAGAGGTTACTTTGGAGGCACCTCACCTTTCAAGGTATAAGTTAATTTTGATATTCCCATATTTGAAGGACAGATAGATGCAGATGCCCTAGAAAAATGGTCAAATCTGCTAGAAGGTTATTTCTCTGTTCAAATTTCTTCGACGGGGAAAATATCACCTTCGTACTCCTTAAGGATCTCCCCCATGTTGAACATTGGTGGGAAAATTATTGGGAGAAGATTTCCAAAGAGGAGTCTGGAATATATGGGGTCGATCCCACCTGGGATTTTTTGTGGATGTGGTCAAGGAACAATATTACCCTATTGGCAACTATGAAGACCAGTACATGAGATAGACCATGTTGCATCAAGAGAGGGGCCAAGCAATGTCGAAGTTCACCAATATATTTCATACCTTTCACACCAAGATGGGTATCAAATACTCTAAGTGACATTTGGTTCTAAAACACAGTGGGACTCTACACATATACATCCAAACTAAAATGGATTTTCTAGACATCTCATCACTCAGTGTTACCTATTGATATGTTGTTTAAATCAAGCATAAAATTAAGAACTAGAACAAGCGCTAGTTTGGGTATGCAAATTTGTAACAACCAAAGTATGATAAAGATGACCCAAACAAATATCCTCTTGAAAACCAGTCTAAGACATGAGAAAAGAAGGTTCACGGGATGACAAAGAAGGACACTAGAAAGTGGTGTGATTTCCACAAAATACCCTAGCACAACACTGATGAATGTCACTCAAAAAAATCATTAGTAGCTGAGATAAAAGACAAGGAGCCGAACCCTGATTCAAAATCTGATTCATTGAATACTAATAGAAGACAGACCATCAACGCATACCCCACTGCTATTGTCATGACCGCAGAAATTCAACCAGAAGAGACAAGATATCCTGAAGAGGGGGAGCACCTTTTTCATTCACATATGTTGGTGAAGGGGACCTCGCTGCATTTTATTGTTGATAGCAGAATCCAGAAGAACATCATCTCAGCAGAGGTCGTAAAACAGTTGGTATTGTCGATAACACCACACCCGCAGCCATACAACATCAAGTGGCATCGATAGGGACGAGATCTTTGTGTCAGCCAGTAGTGTCTATTGTCATACAACATCCAACCCTTCAAATATAAGGTACTATGTGATGTTTCCCCATTGGATGTCTCTGATGATCTCTTGGGCCAACCATATATGTGTAAGTTCCACATTGTTTATGAGTCTCGACCCCGTAGTGTCATTGTTACTATGGGGGGTCATCTCTACAGAATACTAGAAGTAGTTCCAATTATTTTCCCACCTAAACAGTTCCACAAGGTAGTATCTCATACTATAAAATTCATCTTATTCATGGTTTGTTCAAAAGGTGAACATAAGGAAATTGCAACCACTACAACCTCGGCCCAATCACCTTCTATCCAACAAAAGCAGGTCGACAAGGTTGGAGCAAAGTGAAAATATTCATTTTGGACGCAATCATCTCATGTAGCTTGATTGGTTGAATAGACTCAACCTCTCCAGCAACATTTTCGTCACATCCTTCAACAAACCAAGCAGCACAATGTCTCCAGCAAGGCAAGCAGCTCACCAAGATTCAGATTCAACAATCGTTTTCCCCTCTCCCCTCGGAACTCAACGCAATGGAGACCATTTCTTCCTAAGGAGTGAGGATTTATCTAGGTGAATATTTGTGGCCACCCACCTATTCCAACTGGCTCATTTTGGCAATTTCAGTTTGGCAGTTTTGTTTCTAGTTTTTAGGTCCTAGACTTCTAGGGCCGTTTTGATACCCTAAACAATTTTTTTAGGGCTATCCATAGTTAGGTTGTCAACAGAGTCAGATTCTAATGACAACATGTGTATTACGCAGATAGACCTTTCCAACAATATATCATGCACCCCAAATGGATATCATATGCCAAAGTTACGCCCCGGGGAAGTTGATACACCAAACTACCCAAAACAGGGTCCACAAAATTGTTGGCTTTTCATCTTTCGGGGTTAGGGTTTTAGATTTTTATTTTTTTCAAAAAGGCCTTTAGAGACTCATCGTAATCCATCCTCTTGAAAATGCATGTATCCATCACATATCTTTTGATAGATAAGCTACCACCATTCTAGCGAGTCTTTCACTCTGTATTTTTACAGTCTTTGTACATTTTCGCTCATTCATAGAAATTGTGTATTATTGTATCTTTGTGTTTATGGTTACATCTTTGATATATTTCTTTTATATTATTGGATATATGAGATATATTTGTACATTTCTTTATTATATCTACTCTCTCATTTTGTGCCGAAAATAATCTAAATCAATGTGCATCTAACAATGTACCAGAAATATGTCTCTAGGATGTGTTAAAACATCAAATATATTCCTCAAACAAAATGACAATACATGCCTCAAACCATGTACCCAAGTATCCAAAATATACCTCAACCATGTGCCAAATATATGTGCCAATACATCCAAAATATGTCTCCATCATATGACAAACATCCCCAAGACATGCCTCAAGCATGTTTCATAGCATCAAGATATAAAAATCAAAAACATGTATATATACATACCTCAGATCTTGTCACAACCTTGTTGCATCATAATACCTTGTTGCAACATGGAACAAGCAACCCCTTTACTTTACCTCGTCCTCACTACCTCATATTTTCCAATAGATCAAGTGTTCACTAGATAGATATTCAATGAACTTGTTTATATAAATGAGAGACTCTCGATGTGTATTTATACTTTTCAAGTGACTTCTTTTGGGGATAAATTGTAACTATTTTACCCTTTTTCCTTATTTTAGGGTCAACTCATTATTTCTTGTTACAAATGTTTTCCCCTTTAATTAATGATTTTTTTACTCATTATTTCTTGTTACAATTCTTTTACCCTTTAATTAATGACTTGTAACTTCTTGTTTCAATTATTTAAGGAATTCTTAACCTTTAGGGTCAACTCATTATTTCATGTTACAACTATTTTATCCTTTAATTAATGACTTGTAACTTCTTGTTGCAACCATTTAGGGAATTCTTAACCATTCTTCTGGTCTTTCAACTTCATGGGGACATAATTCCTCAACTATGAGGAACCATGTGGTGTACCACCTATCATTGGAAATGGCATGATGAGGACTATCCATCTATGAGGATTTTATATTTACTTGTAAGTTTTTCAACCTCATATTACTCTATCAACTTCAGGCCTTGTTAGAGAAAATTTGTCCTCACCACGTACAACTTGCTTGGATGGCCTTTCCATTTCTCTATGCAGACTTGAAGTCCCCTCTTTTACCATCCAGAGCCAAAAAGAAAATTTTTCCACATATACGTGCCCTATCAGTTAGAAAACAAGTGTATACACAGGTTGCTCCACTACATCCTGCGTACATCAGGTTTGGTGCTCAAAATTAAAATTTATGTCAGGTTTCCATGTCATATCATGAGATCCGTGATCCTTGAACTTCGATATACTGGAAACTCTCTAAATCAGACCTTTAGTTCCATTTGAAGGCTACAAATTGAGACATATCCAAGCCTTGAAGGAGGAGATAATTCAAATTTGAGAGAAAAGATACTCTAGAAAAATTTCACTTCATATTGAGTCTGCATCCCTTTATCCTTAAAAGTCCAAACTCATTATTTAGCCCCCAAGCTCTTCCTTCTTTGTGATGGAGAACCTTATTGTCTCCTTTATATGAGAATGCCTTCAGTGGAGGATTGAAGTGGTGGAGGCCTAGCTCGAGGGACTTAGTTTCTTGGTTCTGAGATGTGTTGTTATAGAGGTTTGTCACCTCTATACTTTTGTTTATTATTTTAATAGAAATACTCTTTTCTCGTCCAATTGATATATTGTAAATATTTGAATTATTATTCCATAGGTGTATTTGTCATGTATTTTGATGGATTATGATAATCTATATGCTAACATTATATATTATCACCATATTCTTTTGTATATTGTTTGTTGAGGACAAGTTGTAGGAATAAACCTTTGAGTTGTGCCCTCAATGATGGTATCCATCGAACGTCTGGAAGAGGTAGGCTCTTGACCTTGTCTTTTTACCATTTCATTTATATGGCATACTTGAGACTAGAATTTATTTATGCATGCCATTCCATCTGTTGTGGTTTACCCCATGCCATAGAGAGATTTTCCTCGTAACAAGCCTCATGACCACACCTCTAGGCTTCTTATAGACTTCTTCAAAGTGTCTTCCCATGAAGTCCATGCTCAAAGATACTCCATAAGGGGACCACTTTGGAGACTTCTTCAATTATACCCATTACTTCTAGAGACTTCTAGACTTTCTTCTAAAGTTGACATCAATGAAAATACGTTTTCCAACACTCTCCCCCTTTATCATTGAAGGAAACACTCATGCTCCCCATGCGACCGATTCTCCCCATGTATTCATTCTTTTGTTCTTTCTCCCCCTTTGTCATCAATGGAAAATGTTAACTCCCCCTAACAGAATACCTTCTTCTGACAATCTATCTCCTAGTCTTCATGCTTCTAAACTTTCTCTTATGCTTTTGTTCTTTCTCCCCTCTGGTGTTTCTTTTCCATTGGTGCTTCTTGATGATGTAAACCACCCACATATAAAAATAATTCATATTAAGGTTCATTTATATTCTCTTCAAAGATAATTTCTCTTCCCTCATACTCTTTGCAAAGATGTCGTGTAGATCACTATGGAGCAAAAACTACTCCAATCTTTTGTTGAAGATACTCAAATGTCTCTCTTGGGAGAGGTTTGGTGAAGATATCTACAATTTTTTCCTTTGTCCCAATGTACTCTAACTTGATATTATTTTTTGTAACCTGTTTCTGCCAAAAGTGAAACTTAAACGGAATATGTTTGGTCTTGGAATGCATCATTGGATTCTTGGATATACTTATAGCACTCGTATTGTCACGGAATATAAAAATAGGCTCATCATACTTCACTTGTATATCTTGCAAGGTTTGCTTCATACAAAGACCATGAGTACAACATCTTGTTGTTGCAATATATTCCACTTCTATTGTAGATAATGATATTGAGGACTACTTCTTACTTAACCAGGATACCAAACAATCATCCAAATAAAAGGTTGCTCCAATAGTACTTCTTTTATCATAATGCTTCCTTCCCAATATGCATCTATGTAGGTAACCATAGTCATCTCATTTCCTTTCGAATACTTTTGTATCCCATGAGATATTTCTTGGCTAGGGAAACAATGCCAAGGAAATTTTAAATTTTTACGTGGTTGGGTTTTAAAATATGTTCAAATAATAGAGAATATGATACTGGATTTGATTGTAATATTTTTGATAATTCTATTATATTAACAGTTAAACCATAAAGGGCTTAGATCTCAATGCTTTGGCACAAATTTAAATTATCATTGGCAGAATAGTGGAAAAAAAATCATAGATAAAAATGATGTATCTAAAGAAAATATCAAAATTATCTCTGATAGAAGAAAACATAGACAAATATAAATGAGATTTATTTGTTCATGCGATATTACATTTCAAAACACAAACAATTATAATATTAAAGAAATAGGTCATAATTTTAACTTACAGTTGAAGCCATGAAATCTATAACCTTGACTAGATTGATGAAGACAATAGTGGTTGTACTAAATTGTCTTGATTACCATCTCATGTACATTTGAAATAAAGGAAGAAAAAATAGGAATAACAAATTACTGAGAAGAATCACATATTCCAAAGATCAAAACCAAGAATACTTTACTGCTTGCAAAACTAATTTTTAATCAAACTTCAAAAGGTCTCCAGTTCAAAAATCCAACCCTGATTACATCGAGTTTTCCTTCTTTTATACAAAAAGTTATACAACCAAAATTGGTTGGAAAAGTTATCTTTCATCCTTTATTTTACATCAATGAAATCAACCATTACAAAATAAGATGATATCCATTCAATAATAGAATGATTCCCTAAATTTTAGTTGACTTTGTTGAAGTTGTTCGAACCAACTATTCGTTGATAAGATGAAGAAGGAGCTTCAACGTCTCATTTGATGGATAATAAAATGAATTCATTTTCATGAATGAAATATCCAAATATGTATACTTTTCATACATGGGAGTAACAACAAACAACTCTTTCACTTGACATAAAACACAAAAATCGTCAACCAGAATGTCCATAATAGTTTTCCCACTTAACACATCTAATATTTGCTTAAACTTTTGATCATCTCCTCTGATCTTAAAAATATGTTTCTTGTATGTTTCAAAAGGAATAAGTTTATCCTTTTCACCCCAAACAGTGGGTAAACCCATATTTACCAATTTGTCAAATCTATTATTGAAAGTAACTACATTCTTTCTCAACATTATGCATTTATTTTAATTTTGTTGAAAGAGATTCCTTTTGGTAAAGATCCTTTCAATCTATAGAACTTTTTGAGTTCTATTATTAACTCATTTTTCTATTAGTTCGTATATGAAATAAGTATTTAGGAATTTGATCATTTGACCGGCTATCTGAGGACTATTTCCCAAATCCAGAAAAACTTGTTGCACAACTTTTTCGGCTTCATCTATTAATGTATTTTCCTCATCTACAAATTTGAAGCATTCTCATATTTAACCTATTTATTTTATAATATGATCGCAGATCATATGTCTTGATCTAATTAGATAAACTTTACCAGCCATTTTGTGCTTTAATTTTTCAATCTCTACTATTAAATTGGATTTTATCTTCTGATATTCCTTGATAATATTATCTTTGTCTTTGGCCTAATATTGTAAAGTCTCAATTGTTTTCTATAGTTTCTCAAACTCAAATATTTTTTTGTTAATGGCTGATAAGGATTTGGATAGTTCAGCTAAAACATTTTTTGGATGAGATGATGAGTTTTCTCTCTTTAAGAGTTCAATTTGTCTTTCATAATTTTCCAATTAGTCTTTCATCTGGGACATTTTCTCAACCAATGTATATTTTTCCTATTGCATAGCTTGTAACTTAGGTGTTTGCACATGACCTATACCAGGGATTTTTAGTTTTTTTCTTTAATACTTGAATTTATGTGTCCCTTGTGGAAATTAAAGCTTGTACAGATGTTGCATCCTTTGGATTTGTTTGTTTGCTACACTAGACTCTAAATCTGTCACTGATTGTGTTGACCCTAACATATTCCTCATATATGTCTTTTGAAAATGTGAAGGAGATGATGTAACTGGAATGGAAGTCTGTTGTGATATTGGTTTAGCCTGTTGTATCAAAACTTGTTTTTGTTATACCTTCTATATCCTCTACACATCCTCCTAGCTTTCAATATTTTCTAGGTTCTCCATATTTGTCTTTGGTTGATGTGGATAGGGAAGTAAACCATAATTATTCCTCTTGGGTGGTATTACACCATGATGATCATAATTCCAAATCTCTTCAAGCTCAAGAAAAATTTCCTTTAGACATTCCTCTACTTCCTACAATGTTGAATTATATTTGACAATAAAAGGGCCTACTTATTTCTTCAATTTGAAAGAAGTTTTCTTCTTGTTAGCCAAGAAATTAACATAATCAGAATTTAAACGATGTTTGAAAAATTCTAACGAGAAAACTATCAGGGTAAGGAACTTAGAAATTAGGTAAGGTTGTAGTTCAAACCCATATACCTTGATCATAGTATGGTTTTCAGATAAAAACCCATCACTTGTTTTCTTATCTTGGCTTAATTGCAACATTATATGACTTTATGGGAAAATTCTAAGAGGGGATTGGAAATTGATGATTTCATAGGCTTGAAACATGAACAGATTTACAAAGTCATAAAACTAAGGATCATGTACTTTATTCCTAATTATTTAACTCCAGTGAATGACTGAGTTTTTGTTGCCCATTCCATCCTCTATCTGCAACTGCGGGTGTTGAAATATTAAAGGTTGAGAATACATGAATAAATGAACCGGGTAAGACTGATACATGAAGTAATGGGTATTATGAAGTTCCATCAGTTGAATATGTATGTTATTGGCTAGGAATATGGCATAATCAAACTTGGTTAATGGATTAAGGTTAGTAGGAAAAATTGAAGCCATAACACCAAGAATATATGAATCAATGGTTTTATCATTGTCGTACCCTACGACAGAAGCGATCATGGAAATTATCTATCTGGATGTCTGTGATGAATTTTGAATTTTTTCTAGAATTTAACCTATGTTACAACATTTGGCTCCATATGGGGATAGTGGCTCCCTGTGAAGCACTAAGAATAACAAACCTTGTGCATTCTTAGTTGGGAAATGGAGTCATTATTTATCAAAATCAAACTGACTAAGTACTTTCTTCTCATGAATTTTAACCCTATATAGAAGTACTAAATTTTTCAATATATAGAAATTTAAAACATGCTTGATAATAAATCTCAAGGAAAGATGATAGAGGATTTCCTTATTAAAGAATGCTCAAGGATTGTCTAGAATAATCAATCTAAATTTATCAAAAATTTCAACCTTTAACTAACTTTGTCTTAACTCAAGGTTATAAACAATATTTAGATTATATATATATATATATATATATACCTACCCAATCCGATTAGGATATAAAAATCACTGAAAAATAACTAATAACAAAATATTGGTGAAGATATGTAAACAGTCTTAACAGACATCACAAATATTTCTTCACTTCCAGTTAGGCGTCCATAGCCCCGATTAAGTTATCTGCATACCCCAAACTGAATTTCCTTTCACCACTTCATTAGAATGATTTTATTTAATTGAGATGAGGGCAATTATTTAATGAATTTCCTTTCATCATCACCTTTGGACAAGATGGGGGAAATCTATATTTTGAATTTCCTTTCACCATCTATCATTTATTTTAACTTTAATAATTTGAAGTGGGGGCAATCAGTGTGTTAGAAAACACATGGAATGATATATGTTTTAGATATAAAATCGAGTAGATTTGTCTACATGTTAAAGGATACACTGTAATTAATTTTCTTTCAGTTCTAAATATACCTTCTCCTCTGAGTGAATTAGATGTTTGGAATTTTCTTATGATTAAAGGTTAACCTTGATAAAACTAATCATCTATAGTCTAATATCAAGGTTAAATGTACAATGATTGTTCTAAACATACTTTTTCAACTGAAACAAAAAAATAAATAAAATTTTCACCAACCTTGTCAAAGTAGCATGCTTAATTTTCTTCTATTGACTAGGTTTATTATTTCTTTAAAGATTCATGTGATTAAATAAGAAATAAATACCTAATATCATTTATTCAATTCACAAAGTACTATTTAGTAATATCATTGTTACTAATTTTATTCAAATTAAATAGAAAACAAAATACAAACTAAATTTAACTTCTTCAACTGTAACAAATTATCAGTTTGAACAAACTCATTGTTCTCTAAAATAAAAATCACTCAAATACTTTAATTAAATTGTTTCTCATTAAATGAGTTATTCAATCTAAAGAAAGTAAATGTCAATTTAAATCAATACAACGTCAATATTTACAATGAATAAAATAAGGAAAATTATTTCTAAGAAAGGAAATGTTTAAGAAAATGCCCATTGACAGTAATTTCTAATACTTCTCTTCCAAGATTTTGAAGAGAAAATGAATTCATCCCCACAATTACTACAATTTGATATGGTCCAAACCACTTATGATCAAACTTGCCATGCTTTCTTGGCTCCTCTCTTCTGCTATCCCATCTGAGTACTAAATCACCAGGTTCAAAACTTATTTCTTTTGCACTTCTATCAAAAAATTTCTTCATATGATCCTGGTATTCTTGAATTTTTTCATTGACTTTCTCTCTGTTTTCTTGTACTTTAATAATCTGACTGATCATCCTTGTTAAATCATTAGGCGTCTCTCCTACATCCTAAAACAATTTCAAGACAGGCAAGGCCAAATTAATACAAAGTATTTAATCAATGTCATAAACCAATTAGTAAGGAGACACACCTATAGATCTCTTTGTACTAAACAAAAATTCCCAGGGAGCATACTTCAAATGAGAATGTCAAGCATTTTTATTATCAGTTAAAAAAAAATTGATAATTCTCATAAGACTTTTTCAGTTAATCCATTACCTTGTGGATAATATGGATTTGAATTACCAAGGACGATATTATATTTCTGAAAGAAATTAATCATTGCCATGGATATTAAAACTTGAGCATTATCAGTAACGATTTTTCTGGGGCACCCAAATCTAGCCAAAATGTTATTTTCTAACAAATCAATCACCACAGAATCAGTAGCAAACTTAGTTGGAATTTCTTCCACCCATTTGGTAAAGTAATCTATTGAGGTCAATATCCATTTATGTTGAGCATTGAAAAATGGGTGAATCTCCTCTATGAATTCTAAACCCCATTCTTGAAAGGGTGCTTTAGTTTTAATAGGTACTAATGGGAGAGACAACAATTTATGCTTTCCAACAAATATTTGAGACTCTCTACAAGCTCTGACTTTAGCATTTACATTAGAAAATAATTTAGTCCAGTAATAACCATCCCTTGAAATTTTGTAGGTTGTGGTCCTCCATACATGATGGCCTCCATAAATCCCTTTATGGAATTCCTCTATAATGATTTTCGTCTAATCTTCAACTAAACATCTTAATAGGAAACCTATAGGATCTTTCAAATAAAGAGTGTTACACATGATGAAATATTTGATAGCTTGCAGCTTTAGAGTTCTTTCTTTAGATGGACTTAGATCTAGTGGAAAACTCAAAGTTTATAGGTAAATTACAATGTCTATGTACCAAGGTGAGGCAGTATATGTTTTATCAATAGCTTGTTGTGTATTTACTTCCTCAAACTCTAATGTTGGATCTCCATTTTCTGATGATGCAAGATTAACCCCAAGGACTTTACAGTTGGATTCAACCAAAATCTTTGCTAGACCTTGGCCTTTTATTACTTTAATTGGTTTAATCACTGGGTCATATTCCTTTATTTTGGAAATCAATTGGCCTCATCTCCCATCACCATCGGGATGACTTAAAATGTCTTTAATATAACTATTAGGAACATATGAAATGATTTTTTAATGTAAAATATATTCCCTAAAGGATTTTAAGGATTTTACCGTAACATACGCATGTTTTTCTAAAACATTATACTTTAACTCTACATATATTAGACTCTTGCTAAAAAAAATGCAAGAGGTTGTACATAATTATCTTCATTTTTCTGCAATAACACAACACCAATAGTGTTTTCAGAAGCAAAAGATAAAATAATAAATGCTTTATCATAATTATGACTCACCAATACTGGATCTTCCCCTAATGCTTTCTTTATTTGTTCAAATGATTCCCTTGCCTCTAAATTCCATTTGACTATTTGATCTTTCTTAAGCATTTTTGTTATATCTTTTATAATTTCTGCAAATTTTCGGAAAAACATTCTTAAAAAGTTGATCTTACTCAGAAAGGATTGGATTTCCTTTTTATTTCCAAGTATACTGATCATTTGAATAGCTTCAACTCATTGGGGATCTATATTTATTCCTTCCTTGGACATAATGTGTCCCGATAGATTTCCTTCCTGCATAGAAAAGTGTGATTTCTTAGGATTAAGTGAAAGACCATATTTTCTACATTTAACAAAAGTTTGTCTCAAATGTTTTAAGTGCTCATCACTTGTTTGAGAAAACACAGTCAAGTTATCTAAATATATAGCCAAAACAATTTCCTTTTCTCCCACAAAATCTAAATCCATAGCTCTAAGGAATGTAGCCCCTTCATTCATAAGACCAAAGGGCATTTTATCATACATGAATGTACCCCATGGTGTAGTAAATGCAATTAATTCCTTATTAAATGGATCCATGGAAATTTGATTATAACCTGAAAATCCATCTATCATAGACATTCTATTTGATCCAACCACCCTTTGTAAAATATGGTCCATTTTTGGTAAAGGGTAATTATCTTTTAAAGATGCTCTATTCAAGTTTCTAAAATCAACACACAATCTGATGTCTCCATTCTTTTTTCTCACTAGTACTAAATTTTCTACCCATACTAAATATCTAAGTGGGACAATGATATTATCATGTAATAGTTTTTTAAGATCCTTTTCAATTATCGGAAAAAGAATCAGATTTACCTATCTTAGTTTCTACTTAAAAGGCTTGACTCATGGCTTGAGAGGAATTCAATGTTGAATAATACTAGTGTCATATATTTTCAAATCCTCATATTTCCAAGCAAAAACATCTATGAATTCTTTAAATAACTTTACATACCTCTGTTTTTTCTCCTTAGGTAGATATTTTGAAAGTTTCACAAATTTTGGGTCATTTTCGGTACCAAGATTACAATCCTCTGCTTCATCCACTTGTGGTCTTACAACATATTTATTAGCAACATCATTTTGATCCAAAAAAATCAAGAGGGATTAAACCTTTTGGAACATAATTATTTTTCAACTGTAAAATTTTATGTTGTGCAATCATATTCCTTATATTATCATCCACATGTCTAAAATCTTCTTGATCACATTCATTATCTTGATCAGTATGTGTGATTGAAAATTTATCTATCATCTACAAAAATTCTTGAATTTGTTGATCGCCTTCGAAAACCTACCAATGTTTTATATTATCTAGAATTAAGGGAATATACCTCATTTCCACCTGATATTTAAGTTATGAGACTTTTGGAGGTCTGAAAGTACTAGCTTGCACAACTGATGAATCAGATTTTTCATTTTCTGATCTAGGATAGAATGAATATTAAATTTTAAAAAATATCCCACACAAGATTTTTGTATGCTCTCATCCTAGGATGTTTTGCTTGGTATATTCCTCTGATTTGTTTTACTACTAATTTAGCATAACCATATGCAATCAAATTTTTAATTTTTAACTTTCTAATAGTTTCTAGTCCTAATACTAAGGCTTCATATTCACACATGTTGTTTGTTGAATCTGTTTCAAACTCTAATCTAAAATAATATGGAATAATTTTGTCTTCTAATGGTGAAACAAATATAATATATGATCCATAGCCTTCCCAATTAGATTCTCCATCATAACACATTTTCCACATTCTTGTTTCAAAATCATCACTTGAAACCATATTTACATCTATTGCACACAATTCAGACTCAGTATTTACAAATAATGTATAGCATCCCAAATCTTGTTCTTCAGAGTAAATAGGATTTTTTTTGGATTTTTAGGGTCACTTACTATGTATTTCAATTTGGTTTCTTTGTAAACTCTCATGAATTCACCTCCAAATACTAGGATGGTGGCATAAGTCATGTCTTATTGTAAATTTTCAACTAATTTCCCTACCCATGATCTTGATAATAACATGACATAATTTGGAGGCACGTCAACAACTACTAAATCCATCATTATACTCTTGACTAGAATGTGTGCTAGATTCACCACTAAATATTTAATCATCCCAAACAATTTAACTTTTCTAGAGTCAAATGAATATAGGTCTTGATACGGTCTAGTTATTTCCAGTTCCAGTTTATCCATGATTACCTTAGGTATTAGGTTGTGAGATTCTCCATAATCAAGCATGCAATTATGTAAAAAATGATCATGTGCATTCAGA
>JZKD02S1912220.1:42895-55383 GCA_000966675.3 Picea glauca
TATACCTCCTAGTCTCCTATATATACCAAGGAGACATTTTCATTTTGAATCATCTTGTACTTGAAAATTTAAGTGGGGTAAAAGGATGTTTCCCCCTCGAAGAGGATTATTATCTGAAATTATCTCTTTTTCAAGGCGTTGAGTACTTTTCCTAAGGTGTTTCTATGCTATATTGATATTTGGTTCTTAACATACTCCCTCTGTCTATCTGATAAATAAATCCCATGATCTGTTGCCGTACTATATGAGACGACACGAACCACGAATCACAACATATCGAGTAACGATCCCAACTGATTTCATATGCACGAATCCCAATCATCATGACCACATCCTTTCGTGAATATCGTCTGACACCAATGTTGTAGGAAAATCTCTCTGCGAACAGGTAGATCGCCTCTAAGAGCTTGACCTTAACCCTAGACAGAAAAATGCTTAACGTGGAAACTGACTTCCTTTCAAATCTATCTAAACTAATACATGAGAAGGAAGGATAACGAAAGTACCTCTTTATCGACGTTTGTCCCTGCATGCTCCGAGTTGCGCTTCAATCCTTTGCTCCTCGTTGAGTTCTGCAGAAAAACAAGATACGACCACTTCCTACTCTATTGATATTAGCTTGAAAATAGATCTATCAATTAATGATAAGTTCATGTAACATCAGACACGAACTAGAAAGAAACAAACCAAGCGTGTCATATTAATGAGAATAACGACAACAGTACTTACAATCGTTGATGCGAATGCGACAGCTTCGTCAAGTCCCCTTCGTCTAACCCTTGCTCGAAAGATCCACAATCTGGTTGACAGCAGCTTCACTGATCACTTCTCCTTTGGCTGACTGTGTGTTTCTTATGAGATCATAGGTTTTATGCTAGCAATTCTTCCTCCTTTCCACCATCATAGAGCTTGCTTATATAGGTTGGGAGGAGCTTAACCTCCTGAGTTATGTTTAGAACAAGTTGGGAACCTCCTCCTTAGATCAGGGATCTCTTGATGAAACCAAGAATTCGAGTACAACTTCCTCCTAATCTCGAAAGATCCTTTCCTTATTCTCCTCACCGGGCTAACAACTGACCCAGATTAGGGAGCGCTCCTTCAAAAGGGGCATCAGAGCGCTAGAACGCTCCCTGAGAAGCTTAAGGGGAGTGATAGCGCTTCAAAAGTGGGCAGAGATCCTTCAGAGGGGTGAGGAAGCGTTATAACTCTCCCTGAGGCCTTATAGGGGAGCACCAGCGCTCCTAAGGTTGTTTCAGGGGAGCGTTCACCCTCAAAACTCTTGATTCAAAGCCCTTTTCAGGTGTTAAGAGTTGTTTGACTTCAGTGAACCATTTCTCCTTCTTCAAACCAAGTACATAAGATGTTTTAAGTGCCTCCTTAGTGTCGTCATTATGGGAACATGATTCAACAACATTTGCGACACTTGTAACCAACTTGCGACACTTGCGAAAGTTGTAAGGAAATTGTGACACTTACGACAATTGAGAGGAATATGCGACACTTATCCAGTTGAGTAATTTTGATGTGTAACAACCAAGCTTCCCACAAATCTAGAAACCATTAGTAGATCTGACTTACCTCGCCATATCATCATGAGTATCGACGTGACCATTGTAATCTACACTACCATTCATAAACACTCCTCTAGATGGCTCTGCCATCCAAATGAGAGGTATTTACCGTTATTGTCACACCGTCTACAGACACCCTATGCCTTTGTATCCCTTGTGTGTTCCTCCCAACTGATATTCTATCATCCGATACTCAATCCTTGACCCTCTATCCGTGCTTTATCCACCCGAGAGAATTGTTTAAACTAGCATGGGGGTCGACAGACATGAGCCCATATTTCAAATGTACAAAGAAACAACAGAATATCAGGCTTGTAAGAAAAAATATGAACAGGTAGGGTGGGTGCCATTCTTGGACAAATTTAAAAGCCATCATGAGGGAATTTCTCTCATCTTTGCACAGACATATGATGGATAAAATGTGCAGCTTGGGGATGTGAATTTAACAATTACAGAGGCCACTATAGCAGAAGCTATGGGTCTCTCGATGGATGGAGAAAAATAGTTTAAGAGAGTGATCGTTGAAAAAAAACTTTGTCAACAATTCCTCAAGCCAGAACATCACGACCCAGATTGGACCAAGGGCATCCCTCGAAGCTACATCAAAGAAGAATATTGGACAATGCTTATAAGTCTGCAGAAATTCCTCACCTGCGAGGGAAGGTATGTCGTGACCTTCATTTATCATTTAAATCTTTTATCACATTTCGAGGGAGGACCATAGATTAATTTTCCCCACTTTTTATGGATGAGTTTAAAGAAAATGGCAAGAGGGGTGAGGTCAGTTTCTAAGAAAGCTGAGACTAGCCTTCATCATCACGGTTTAATCAAACTTCTGGTTGTTCCTAATTTAAAAACACAAGGGGGTAGTTGGAAGCAGTTACTCCAACAAAGTTTCACTCAAGAAAAATCCAAGTCGGTTGAGACATAGGAGGTAGGGACACACAGTGAAGGCTCAAGCAGAAAAGAAAAGAAAGACAAAAAAATGACATCAGGAGGTAAAGAACACACTACTATGCCCAACTCATCTCAGTCCATTGAGAAATCAGTGACATAAAAGTCTGTCATAGGGGAACCTGTTATATCAAGAAAGAAGACAACCACTCAATTCCATAGAGTAAGTTCTACTTTGGTTCAAAGGGGTAAAAGACGAAAAGAGGGCTCAGAACCATGTGGTCAATCAGATAGCGTTCCTGAAACAATTGTGGAAATTTCATCAGAACCATCCAGTCAAATAGAGAAGACCCCTGAATTCCATTTACAAAGAAATAAAAAGTATGCACAAGCTAAATCATCTAGCTCCGTCCTGCGCCCTAAATACCAACAGTCACCAAATAAGAAACAAAAGAAGGAGGAGACGGATCAACAAGAGATTTTACTAGAACCAACTATAAAACCCCCTCTGAAATTCTCTAAAGATTTGAAAAGTATTTCTGAAGTTACTCGACCTTCCCAAAAATCAATTGGTGAACTGAAGGAGACCGCTAAGGTGACCAGTAAAAATAGAAAGAAACTAGAAGGAAAGGAGGCACAAGTTCCAGAGCCCACGCCTCAATCTTCGAGGTTAGGAATATGGGTTTGGCAGCAGAAGAAAACCCCATAATTTACAATTCAAGGCCGCAAGATAAAAGTCAAGTTAACATAGGAGGAATAGGTGTCCAGGCCTTCCCCTATCAGTAAATCTAAGAAAAGGAAACTGTTTGAAGAAACTCCTACCCCTGTCAACAAGTATAAAAAATCCTCGCCACCCATACATAGGAACACCAAAAGTATGGCCAAATAGGTGACAATTCCAAACATACCTTCTCCTCAAAGAGAACCTATGGATATTCTAAGTTCTCCAGAAAAAGAGAGTGGTTGGGGAGTTGCCACGGGAGAAACAGAAGGACTGGTAACAATAAGTGAGATAGAAGGGTTGGTAACAAAGACTTTGATGGATTTGAGGAAAGGAGAAGAAGCTCGAGAGGTGGTAACTCAGGAAGCACTCACACCAAGTCCAGGCAAGTCCCTGAGCAGATGAAAGATGATAATAAAGGTTCTGAGGAGTCTGAGGAAAGAAAAATAAGCTTGAGAGATGGTGGCCAAGAAATTACTCACACCAAGCCCAAAAAAGTGCCTGAATGAACAAACATTATTAATAGAATTTGAGAGATTGAAGCAAGAAATTGAAGAATACAAAATATTGGACAGACAAATCAAGGAAGAGAATGCATAATTGAAAGAGCATCATGCAGAGGTCTCTACCAAACTTAACAAGGTCTTGCGATTGATCCATTACACTAGGGTGATCAAGAAGGAATTGAAGAGTGAAGCTTCTGGTGTTAACATATTGCAATTTGAGGAATGACAGAGGAGGGTCCAATTATGCAGAAAGTTTTTGGGTATCAGTTTTTGATAACGTTGCATGAGGACATGCAACATCTTCAGCATGGGGGAAATGTTGAGTCTCTATTTTGACATAAGATAATGCCCTATCTTACCCTATATCTAAGCCTTTTTTCCTCTGTTATAAACCTATATTGGACTATTCCCTCCCAAAACACATGCCTAATAGCTATGTCATGTCTACAAGAGGTAATTGGTGATTTAAAGTATGTTTGTTTAACTTTCTTAAATTAATTCGATTGAAAGTGTTTTATTTTGTATAGTTCTAATAATTTGATTTATGAGCAGTCTATCCAGCACTACCAGACACTGTATAATGCAGTACCAAATCCATTCTGATACCCAAGACAAATTTTGATCTGGTACCAAATCCATTCTGGTACCAAGACGTGTGCTATTCCGATACTACTTGCTATGTTCTATTCCGGTACTAGACTCGCGACTGTGTGCAATCCGGTACCAGAACCTCTGTTTCCAAAATGCGCCAGTTGGACCTGGATAATGGTGAATATTTCGAGAAGAAAGTTGGATAGAAGTGCCCGAGTCAGTTTTCCAGTTGCAAGAGACTCCATCGCTCATGCACTTCCTGTCATGAGGATGGAGTCGATTCCTAAAAATTCGATGTAAAATCTTAAATGTGGAATTTCTTGAACTGTTTAATGTTTATCCATAGATATTGATAGTATCAACTTACCTTATATAAGGAATGTTGTATATATGATAATATAGAGGGAATGTAAGCAATATATGGTCAAAACCAGACAATACTTATCATTGTCATGTATGAAGCAAAACACCGTTGATCCAATTTACCAGCTGAATTAAGACAGAAGATCTTTTATATCAATTCTTGTATGTGAGTGAAATTTTTTAGTCTGTTACTCCTTTAAGAGGTTCCTTGTTGGTTCAGCAAGGGCCCATCAACCCAACTAAGGTAAACCTCATTGTATACGTTCTGTGTGTTTGTGTGGATAGTTTACAACAGTGTGTGTGTGTGTGTGTGTGTGTGATTAGTCTTTATTTCAATTTCAGGATTGAGCATTGAGTTAATCATTTTGGATTGGTGTGAATAAGCAAGTGTTAGATTGAGTAGACATTTCATTCTCAGATTTTGAAGGTAGCTATCTCATAATTTGAAGTGTGGGACTGATATTTTGAGTTTATGGTTTTAGTATTGCAAGGGACCAGGAGACTTTATATTTCATCTTCATGTGATGTAATAAAGTATTTTCAGTTATAATGAACTTCCCTTGTGCTGGTTTGATTGAATTACATGAGGTTGAAGTTGGATTTTATTTTGAGAATGGTTGGAATTGATTGTTTTAATTGCTATAGGAGATAAGCTTCTTAAAGTTAATCTTTTCAATTCAAGCACCTGAAATGAAAAGACTTGTTTCTCTGGGACAACATCTCTCTGATCGACTGTTTGTTTAAGTTTCATTATCATTTTTCTCTTCTAGGTTCATACGATAGTTTGAAGTATTTAGAAATATTAGAAATAGGATTTTTATGTTATTAATTATTTCCTATATGCAACAGACTTAGGTAGGTTACTTGTTCTCGGCACATATGGTGTAATGACTCTTTCGATTACGAATCCCAGATTGACATTTAAATGAGTGTGAGATATACATTGAACATATTTATGCACCAACAATGATACATGGTGTTAAGTATCCCTTCACAAATAAAATATCTTTGTATGATTTTCAACATTTTGTCAAACTGGTCAATCAATTGATTCCTTGTCACACTCTTAGATAAATCATTGGCTTGGTATTCAGGCTTGAAAATATCTTTAACGAAAGGTGAACTCAATACCATGGCCTTGAACCAATTTTCTCCTGAAATGGGGATCTTTGTTGCAGCTGAAATGGAGGCTTTAGTCACCTCAAATTCCAAATCTCCAACTCTGGTTTTCTTGCCATCAAAATTTAATGCAATTTTTTTTTCTACTTTTGAGTGGCCTCTATGTATGTTCTGGCATAAAGAGAGGCATCCTTCTCTTCGAAACATTTCCCTTGCCATGGGTTCTATGTCAAAAGGCACATGTCCACAGGTTCTGTTCGAACTATCTTGCCACCTTTGTGTGCTTTCTTCGACTGAGGGGTCTCCATGACTCAGAAAGAGGGTTCTTAAGAGGCTGTAAGGGATGCTATTGACCATAAAACTTCAATTCAAGTCTCAAATGCACAAGGATGGCCCTCCAAATTAACAGTTCTTAGAAAATGAACTTGGCTATGAGAAATGGACCTTCAGGCTTATACAGGTTTTCAAAGTGTAGACTATGAGGAAGTAATTCCAAAATGACTCTTTGTACAAGATGAAAAGAAGCAAAGGATAATTAGAGAGGTTTGAGCAATGCCTCTATATAACGCAACACATACACAGAGGATAGGCTATTTCAGGCTTGTGACTTTCAAAGGCTATGACTAACAACAATAACTAGACTATGGATACGAGTGAATATGTTTACAGGAATGAAAATATGGCTCCCATACTACCCTGCAAGATTAGAAAACCAAAACCTGAGCACAAATCTCCTATGAAAATTAATATGTGAAGGAGGTTGCACAGGATACCTGTGAAGTCGACAACTGTTGAGCTCCTTAGCGAGATCTTAGGATGAGATTGAGGAAACTTTAGCCTTGAAATCTCTCACAACATCGGATTTAGTGGACATGCGATCATCTGATCTGAACTGGTAAACTTACATAACGCATCACTACTAAACTTTTCAAATTTAGAAACCGTTACCAAGGATCATAAATGCAAGATCTTTTGAAATCATTTCAACCGAATTATGGCACTGAAAACAAGGGTTAAGGTATCAATCGTGGCAATCATGACTTGGAGTGGATGAATGATAAATGTGACAGGCGCTACAGAAATGCGTGATGAGTGGGTAGCTCTCTCCAAATAAAAAAAAAATGATTGGACAGGTGAGTGGGGATGATGAGGTATGCATGCGAGGTCATGAGTGAGGAGAGAGGTGTGTCACATCAGCCTGGTCATGGGAGGTATCAACCTAGGGATGAATCATAAGAGGGGACATAAAGAATAGACCATGAGCTCATAAGGGTTTAAGGACCAAAAATTGAATTGTGGATCAGCACATGAGCTATGACTCAAAGGTTTAGTCATCCTAAGGGGTCCTATCATAAATAACATTTAATGGATGAGAAATTTATTTAAAGAGAAAATAAGAATCTAAGGTTTTTTTTTTAATTTTTCTTTTTAACAAAAACAAACTAAGAGACCCAAGGTGACTTAGTGTGATAACATTGGCTCCACAGGGGATGGCATGCCCCCTGTGGGATGCCAAGAATCAGTAGATTTAGTGCCTTATCCTAGGGCTACGGGGTCAGTTATTGGAACACAAAAATAAAATAAAATGATATTTACAATGATGTAAAGAGCCACTCCAGGCTTAAGCAAAGTAATTTTTCAGGAAATGCCCATTTACAGGGCCACCAAAAACTTCTTCATTCTCCATATTCTGCAACTTGAAAGTGTTATTAGGGAATAAATCAGAGATTTTGAAAGGACCGATCCATAAAGATTCAAATTTACCATGCTTGCCTTTATCCTTACTCGGTGCATCCCACTTGAGCACCAGACCACCCAATTGGAAATCCTCTTTTTTCACCTTCTTGTCAAATGCCTACTTGATATTCAGTTGATGATCATATGCTTTATCTACCAGCTGCTCCCAGGTCTGTTGCACTTCAACCAACTGCTGAATCCTCTTGATCATATCATCCGACTCCCCTTGATAATCTTGGAATAATTTTGCCACAGGCAAAGCGAGTTGACAGGGGAAAACGACCTCAGCTCCATACACCAAATGGAAAGGAGAAAGGCCCAAGGCCCTCTTTGTTGTCACTCTATCAGACCACAAAGAAAAATTGCGTTTTGAATCCCATGCCTTTTGGTTATCTTCCAACAACTTCTTAACAATATTTATAAGGCTTTTTTTTGAGGATTCTGCAAGCCCATTTCCCTGTGGGTAATAAAAGGTTGAATGAATCAATGTGATCCCATATTGTTCATAGAGATGAATCAATGGCTCAGCCTTGAAAGATGCAACATTTTCAGTGACAATTCTATTCGGATAGCCAAACCTCACTATAATGTCTTCAAGGAAACCAATGATCACCTTGTCAGAAGAATTCCTGGTAGGGATAGCCTCTATCCACTTAGCGGAGTAATCTGTGGCAGTCAAGATCCATATATGTTGGCCACTGGAAGTAGGATGAATTTCCCCAATAAAATATAAGCCCCATTGTTGAAAAGGTCTTGAAACTGCTACGGGCTTTAATGGAAAAGACTTAAGCTATTGCTTTCTAGAAATTTTTTGACATTTAACACATGCTTTGATGTTAGCACAAACATCTGTGAACATACTAGGCGAAAATTACCCAACCCTGAGAATCTTGTAGGTAGTAGTCCTCCAAAAATGATGCCCCCCACACAAACTGTCATGAAAATCAGACATAATCCTTTGGGCCTCTTGTGGGTCTAGGCATCTCAACAACACTCCCAATGGATCCTTCCAATACAAAATTTGATCAACCAAGCAATACTTTATCGAATTGAGTTTTAATTCTCTCCCCTTGTTCTTTTCCATACCACTTGGAGGTTGTAGATTCTGCAATAAAAATATAATGTCCTGGTATCAATTGCAATTTGCCAATGCAAGGATGGCTTGAGCACCTCAGTTGTTTAATTCAGTCTGCTTATTTTCTAAACATGAGCCAATGGAATTTACTCCTAGCGCTGAGCAATTTGATTTAGCCAACAACTTGGATAAACCCTAGCCCTTGACCAATTTGGTAGGAATTATTTCTAAATCAAATTCAAGGATCTTAGCAATCTATTTGTTGCGTTTTCCATCAACATCAGGTTGAATAAGAATTTCTTTTACAACAGTTGATGGAACATAAGCAATAACTCTTGAATGCAACACATAAACTCTGAAGGACTTAAGAGCTTTAACCAGTGCATAGGCTTGCTTATCCATAATTTCATATTTTAATTCTGCATCTCTCAAAGCCCGGATGAAAAAGGCAATGGGCTACTCTAAGCCTTCAGAGTTCTTCTGCAAAACAACTACTACTACTGTATCAAAAGAGGCAAAAGAAAAAAAAAGAAGTCTTTGGAGTAGTCTGGGCTGACTAGGACTAGGGCTTCTGTCAAAGATTTCTTTATTTGATCAAAAGAACTACGAGCCTCAGCAGTCCACTTGATTTAATTATCTTTCCTCAACATAGTTGTGATATACTTAAGAAACTCAACAAAATTTGACACAAACCTTCTCAAGAAATTAACCTTTCCTAGAAAAGTTTGAACCTCCTTTTTAGATCTAGGTAGTGCTAAGGTTAGCATGGATTCAACCCTACTGGAATCAATCCTCACTCCTTTAGCTGACATGATATGCCCCAATAATTTTCCTTCTTTCATGGTGAACAATGACTTTTTCGGATTCAAAGAGAGGCCAAATTCTCTACATTTTAAGAAAACCTCTCTTAAATGATCACAGTGCTCTTCATCATATAGAGAGAACACGATTATGTCATCTAAGTATATAACAACAAAATTGTCCTTATCTCCAATAAATGTTATGTCCATAGCCCACTGAAAGGTCACCCCTGTGTTCATCAAACCAAAGGGCATCTTGGCGTACATGAATGTACCCCAAGGAGTGGTAAACGTCGTCTTCTCTCTATCCTCTGGAAAAACAAAAATCTTGTTGTAGCCAGAGAAACCATCAACCATAGACATCCTGGCTGAAACTGTCACCCTCTGTAATATATGCTCCATCTTGGGCAAAGGGTAATTATCCTTTTTAGAGCTTCTGTTCAGATTCCAGAAATCGACACAGAGTCTGATTTCTCCATTCTTTTTCCTCACGGGAACCAAATTAGCCACCCATTCAGAATATCTCAAAGGAACAATAATTTTTGCATCTAAAATCTTTTTTACCTCCTTCTCTATGACATGAAATAACATAGGATTGATTTGCCTCAACTTTTTCCTGAAGGGATTAGTCTCTTGTTTTAATGGAATCTTGTGCTCTATAATGTTTGTGTCATAAGTTCAGAGATCTTAATAAGTCCATGCAAATACATCAACAAAATCCTTCAACAATTTGACATATTCAACCCTCTGCTCTCTTGATAGGCTGCTTGACAGCTTGACATATTTTGGATCCTTCTCTGTTCCCAAATTGCACTCAATTATATTAGCATCGTCAATATACACTTTCCCTTTTACTGCCACATCATTTTCATCAAATAATTTTTCCAAAGGAACTAGTCCTTTTGGAATATGGTTTCTAGGTAGCTGCATGATATGATGATTAACAATTCTGTTAAGGAAAACATCAGCATGTGGAGTAATTTCAGAATCAAGATCCTGATCAATGTGTAATGCAGCAAATTCATCAACAGACTCGAGAAATTTTTTAAGTTCTAAATCATCTTCAAACACCTTCCAATATTTGAGATTGTCTAGTATAGAAGGAATGTATTTGACTTCTACATCATACTTGAGTTTTGGTAGTGTTGGTATCCTGAAATTGCTTGTTGATACAACCAAAGAATCAACCACAAAATTCTCTTCTCGTGGAATAAAAGATATGTCACACTTAGAGAAAACATTCTCCACTAGGTCCCATACTTCATTTCTATAAGATCTAAGCCTAGGGTACTTATCTTGGCAAATATTTTTGGTCTGATGGACTATCAATTCAACATCTCCAAATACTGACAATTTTTTAATCCCGATATCCTTTGCAGCTCTCAAGCCCAAAACAAGAGCTTCATACTCTGCCACATTGTTGGTAGTTTCAAATTATAGTTTGTATGAAAAAGATATGGTTTCCTGAGTTGGTGAGACAAAGAGCACTCCAGCACTGACACCTTCCTTAGAATAGGATCCATCAAAGAACATCTTCCAAACATAATTGGTTAGAGGAGGTTCTTCAGACAAGGTAGCATATTTTTTTCTTACTTCAAGAGGAGTTTCAGGAGCATCAGTGAGCTGCAAAATGATGGAACCCAAATCGGTATTAAGAGAAAAAACAAGATGATTAGCAGGGTTTGATTCATCACTAATAATGTAAGCCAGCTGGGATTCTCTGTAAAGTCTTCTATGCTCCCCACCAAACACCAGGATAGTTGCATATGAGAGATCTATATTCAAGGTTCCTCCAAGTCTTTTTATGCAAGACCTTGACAAGAGCATGCCAAAATTGGGAGGAACATCAACCACCACAACATCCATAAGTATACTTTTCATGGGTAGCTAAAATAGAGTCACAACCATACCCTTAATGACCCCCAGACATTTTACTTTCCTAGAGTCGTAAGAATATAAGTCATGATAGGTTTTGGTGATTTCTAGTCCAAGTTCATCCATAACAATTTTTGGCATAAAATTATGGGAGGCCCTTGAATCCAAAAGACAGTTATGCAACACCTTGTCATGAATATTGAGAGAAGTATAGAAGGGAGGGGATGAGTCATATTTGTCTTCTATCAAAGGTCCTAAAATCACAGCTGGTTTTTCATCTTGCAGATTTATTGAATCAGTGGAATTAGGAGAGGCATCAGGCTGTAACATTTTGGTCAGATATGTTTTAAATTCTTCATTTTTTATCAATTCCAAAAATGGTACAGGGATCTTAATTTTCTGGATCTCATTCTCAAAATTGCACGAGGGGAAAGGCTTCAAAATCTCTTTGGTTTCAGGAGGAGGATTTCTGATCAGAAGTTGTGGGTTTTGAGAATCTTTTTCCTTGCTGCTCACTGTCACAGTCTTGGAAGAATCTTCTTTCTGAATAGGCTAATTAGGGGCGACACTTTTTTCTTCATTCTTCTTAGATCTCAGATTATATATACTAGCATTTTCCTTCATTTGTTCTCCCTTTCTTAACTCATTGATTTGAATATCCATTAAATATTGCTCATAAGAGGATTGAGTCAAGTGTGGGGATGGGGATGAATCACCTAAACAATGGATCTCAGGATCAACCTCTAACTCCTCTTCTTATTCATCAAAAACCAGATTATTCTGAAAATGAGCTTGAATCCTCTGATCATCTCTCTCTCTGTTTCTGGGATCTCTAGGAAAGATTTGGGGAGTATTGTTGGGTATCCTTAAATTACCTCTATTTTTAGTGTTCTGAGCATTTCTATATGGTTGTCTTCCTTCTGATTTTAACTTCTCGATCTCAGTAGAAATGGATTTTACTAATTTGGTCAACTCATCTACCTGTGAATGAACAACATGAGAGTCATAAGTGGAAGCTTCAAATCTGTTTTTCCTCCTATCTCTGTTAGATTTCCCCCTGAGCTTATCTAAAGCAATTATGTTGGATTCTACCTCTAAGGCAACATCCTGCATCTGAACTAAGGAAGGTGACCTTCTCTCTCTCAATAGAAGGAAAAAATTAGAGTCAAAAGCACTGACATAAGTGATTTTTTCCATGGTTTCGGTGGGTTTGATCTCATCAAGGATCTTCTTGTA
>JZKD02S1912231.1:0-28254 GCA_000966675.3 Picea glauca
AAAGTTTTCAAAAAAAAAAAAAAACCCATAGACATAATCTTAACTTCTAAGCCCTTGTTCACAAATACAAAAAAAACTAACAAAACGATTAAAAAGGAACTCAAAATTCCAACTAGAAGAAACAATATGGAGGAGTTATAGTGGTGTCACCCTCCCTCTCCTTCTAAAACTTCATAATCTTTACCTTCATATCCATAACATCCTTTCAAAGTTGATCAGTTCTAGTTTTATGTTCACAAGAGACATTCTTAGAAGATATGTCAATATACATGTGCCTTGTAACATAGATATGATCCATGATAAACAAACGTCCAATGTTCTAAAAGGGAATTATATTATCCATTCAATCTATTGACAATTTAGAGTCGCCAAGAATATGAAGACTCTCAACTTGGTTCTTAATAACAATTCGCATAAGCTTACATAAGGTTCAAAGTTCAGCCCAGTTTTTTGTTCCAACCTTGAGCCCCAAGGAGAAGGAAATGAAATGAGAATAAGAGAAAATAAAACACCCTCCAACTCCACACTTGCTCAGATTGTCTCTTGATGCTCCATTAAAAAAATCCCCATGCAGAGGACTCATCAATCACTAGAGATCCGACTTGGCCCATGTTGATGTTTTGTCAACTTCGGAAGGTCATTCTCCAAGTTGGAAACCAAAAGAAACCCTAGAAGGCAATGAAATAGCCCAAAATCAGGTCGACCCAATAATTTTCCATTTAGAAGTCCAGAAACAAGAAGTCGGCCCCAGAAATAACCTGCCAGATTGGTACAGTCAACCCAGAAAGTACAGTGGAGAATTAGTATAAATATCCCATCGAATTCACTCATTTTCACTCAAGAACTTTGCTCCTCTTACATAGAATTTCACATATCAAGAAGGAAGACGGGTTGTAGCAAGGAAGACATTTTCTCTTGGGTTATATCTCTCTCTTTGACTCGCTATATTCTCAGGGCACTCACTCTCTCTTGTTAGGTAGAGTTTGTCTATTACATGGGTATTGTTCTTTGTATCAACACAAGAGTCTTGTGCTAGGGTTTCTAAGGTTTGATCTTTTGATGATCTTAAAAGATTGTTCTTCAGATTGGCAAGATTTCTTCTAGAGAAAAGTTGGTTGGGTTTTCCCATGAGAGAATTTTCCCAGGATATATCTTCTATCACTTGTGCATGGTTATCTTTCTAATTAAGTTGATATTTTTAGTGTGAAAATATTATATGATTTGGAACATAATAAAGTAATTGTCAAGATCTGAAAATAAGATAAAACCTCAACATGGTTTCAAAGCTAGACCAATAAAGAGCCATTGCACAAGCAACAACATACTAGATTTGAAGAAGTGTTGAATTATGGGGTTGAAACTTTCCATTTGAAGTGCACCCTACCTCAAGCCAGTACGCCCTAGTCAAGTGCACCTCCTGGTGCAGTCAGATTGCAGTTTGGACGAATTTGAATTTTTAGGGTTTGGAGGCATTCAAGATGAAGACTAGTTTCAGAGTAGAAGACAGATTGGAAGGTGCCACTAACTTCAAAACATGGAAGACTAAGATACTTCTTATCCTAAAAGAAAATGATCTTCTAGATTACATAAACCGGGACATTCCTGAGCCAGAAGAAGATGAAGAGAAGGTCGAGGATAGGAAGAAAGAAGTAACGACTAAAAGGATCCTGGTAGACTCTGTTAGAGAACATTTGATTCCACATATTGCAAAACTAAAGATTGCTAAGGAAATGTACAAGGCATTGGTAAAATTATTTGAAAGAAACAACATCAACATAAATTTAGCTTTAAGAAATCAACTCTGATGGATCAAGATGTCGAAGACAGATTCAATCAACACATATTTAACAAAGATCTCTGAGATAAGAGATCAACTTAAAGCTATTGGAGATGATGTTCTAGACGTAGAACTTGTCACTATATCTCTTAATGGATTACCAATATCATGGGATCCATTTATTCAGGGCATTTGTGGACATGAAAAGTTATTGAAGTTTGACAGACTATGGTTTGATTGTGTTCAAGAAGAAACCAGAATGTTATCTAGAGAAAACTTGCAAAAACCTCTGGAAGAAGAAGAAAATAAAGCTTTTGCAGCCCATGCAAGAAAAGGGAAAGGGAAATTATGGAAGAAGAATACATGACCATCAAGACAGAAGAGGGATCTTTCAAATATCCAATGCTACATTTGTGACAAGTTTGGTCACTATGCTAGAGATTGTCCTCAAAGGAAAAGAAAAGAAAATCAGCATGCATTGATAGCCGAAATTAAACTCGACGATGATCCTCAAAGTGATTATTTATACTAAAATACATCAGGAGGACTTCTACAAAATTGTAAGTATAATCTAGTTATTTTAATTTTCTTTTGTATTGGGCCATTTTCCTTAGTACAGGATCCCATTGCTAAGTAGGTATTTTGATTCATTTTTATATTGGAACATTTTCCCTGGTATAGGAGTCCATTTATTATTCTTCATAATGTTATTATCCATGTATCGGAGGCCATTATTTATTTTTCGTAGAAGGGTCATTATCCCTAGGACGAGAACCCTTATCTTTAATTTGGAAGATGGGTTATTATCCCTGGTACGGGAGCCCCATTGTTCTAGGTTAATAACAAGAAATGTATGACAATAGAACAACATGTTTGGAAGGACTAAGAGGGAGTCATTTGGCTCAAAGGAAGAGTCACAGAAAGTCAACCTTCAGGTTATATAGACTCAGAGGGAGTTAGTGATCAATAAGAAGCCAACATGGTTTTGTGACACTTTGCAGGATGCAAAGGGCCATGCAGCATATGACAACATGGTTCGAGGATTCTCTCAAATAGAGGGAGTTGACTTCATAGTTTGAGATGAAGGATCTTGACTGGATGTATTGGGATTGGGAGCGTGGTGGGGACCAGATGATATCTTCAGTGAGGAGATTGAAGAGGTTCATCACGATGGACTAGATGTCCATGGCCACACCTGTGATGAAACATCTAAAGAAGTTGTGTGACTGGATAGACTTTTTCTTTGTAGAGAGCACCTTGTATATGGTTGAGCCATGATCGTATTATTGAATTACAGCACAACATGCAAGTATCTGTTTTGTGGTACATATAGATATGATTGCTTTCCGATGATGAAGTGTGGTTGCAATGATATACAAATTTTTGGATTGGGAGTGTAGAGGACAGATCGAGCACCCATGGTGCTACTTCAACTTGGGGATAGAGCAAGATTTCCAGACAAGCAGGGAAGCAGATATTTGTAGCACTCGTATATCGCAACCAGTGACACAAACCATGAAGCATGGTGGATTTCGAAGGATCTTGCAGGAATTCATAAGAAACATGGTGTAAGAGGGAGGAGTGAGGCTCCAACACATATCCACATATGAGCATACAATTGACATTTGCACCAAGCCTCTCTCAGGGACAAGCTTGGAAGGAATTCAAATGTTTCCCTTAGGGAGTGTTAATGATTGCAGCATCAAGTAGACATTCCAATATTGATCAGATGGACTTGATCATGTGGGACTGGCCTCGATGTAATCTTCGATGGACTGAAGATTCGATTTACTGCTAGATCTCCAGGAGGAAATTACCGGGCAAACATTTCAAGATTGGTCAGATAGACTTGACCCTGTGGGAATGATCCTAGGGTAGTCTTCGATGGACTGAAGGCTTGGGACCCTGGTATAGTCTTCGACAGACTGAAGACTCGAGGCCCGATGTAGTCTTCGATGGAATGAAGCTACATAGTTCTCAATGGAGTGGGGACTCGTCAAGTGTGTGTGACTTGCATCAGGTGTCATTCTCTTAGAGAACACTCACTTACAAGTGTATACTTGTAGAGACGAGTGGCCCTAATAAGCATCTAGTTGACCCTTCTCCCATTACTAAGCTGCAGACAAGGGGAAATAGGGAAAATCTACATCCATAGTAGATGTGCCTCAACGTAATCTTCGATGGATAGAAGACTCGAGGTGCTTGAGGTACAATTCCACATGTCTGATAGCATCAAGCTAAATACATTCACGTACTGATCCTATGGGAATATGTACATTCTAGGACTAATCTTGATCATTTCAAGAATGTGCATGATCATGTGGGAATGTGGACATTCCAGGATCAATCATGATCATTTGATCATGAGATGAATGTGGCTTCAATGTGATCTTTATTCTTGTCATGGGACAAGAATGACCCGAGATGCTAGACACAAGGTTGTGGAGATGGATCATCAACATAGATAATGAGGCTTGTGGAGAAAATTTTCTATGACAAAAGAACACCAAGAACAATACAAGATATGCTTGGAGAATGCCTTCCTCATTGAGAGGGAGTGTTGATGTTTTGACAACTTCGAAAGGTCATTCTCCAAGTTGGGAACCAGAAGAAACCCCAGAAGATGATGAAATAGCCCAGAAATTAGGTCATCCCATGTGGTAGAGCAGCCGACGATTAACTGATTGGTCATAGGTTTGAATCCTACTTGGGGAGATCCATTGAAGTCCAGAAACAAGAAGTAGACCCCAGAAATAACCTGCCAGAATGGTAAAATCGGCCTAGAAAGTACAGTGGCGAATTAGTATAAATAGCCCATTGAATTGGCTCATTTTCACTGAAGAATTTCACTCCTCTTACATAGAATTTCGTAGATCAAGAAGAAAGACGAGTTGTAGCAAGGAAGACATTTTCTCTTGGGTTTTATCTCTCTCTCTTTGGCTTGTTATATTCTCAAGGTACTCACTCTCTCTTGCTAGGGCAAGTTTGTCTATTGCAGGGATATTCTTTTTTGTATCAACATAAGAGTCTTATGCTAGGGTTTCACAATAAGATAAAAAAATCAACAACTTGAAGGAGAAGGAAATGAAATGAAAATAACAAAAAAGAAAACACCCTCCAACTCCAACTCCACACTTGCTCACATTGTCTCTTCATACTCCATAAAAAAAAAATCCCCATGGAGAGGATTCATCAATCACTAGAGATCCCACTTGGCATTAGAATTTCTCCTTCACACTAGCCCTACTCGTGAAAAATAAAAGAATCTTATGAAATATGTGTTTAGGTGTGAAAGTTGCATTCTAAAAGATGATCTCATTTCTAGATGTCCATATGGCCCAACTAATTACAATGGGGAAAGATTTGTAGTCTTTCATTGTACTGTTTTCGTACCGGGATTTGAAATAATTTGGGAGGGAATCTCCACCCCATCTACCTACTCCACCTAATAATGTCTTAGAAATCGTTTCACTATTATCTATAGTAAGTATTATTATACCTACTTTTATCGACATGGGAAGTCACTATTTATTATCGATCAAACATTATCATCCTTGATACTTAAAATCCATTCATTTCTATATTAGTCCCTACCCACCTTCATCTTGGACTATAATAATCGATTTATATCAATATGCGGGATTTTTTATATTAATCTCTTTAAATTTAACTCATTGTATAATTTATTTTTTATTCATGTAAAAATATTCAAAGTTTTACTTAGGGATCAAATGTTTTGTTTGCTACATGAACCAATACTTTACTTTGACTTATTATTGTTGATATTTTTCTATTACTCTCGTAAAGCATGTATATATTTTTATATATGGAAATGCCTAGGTTAAACTTTGGCATAAACAATTATATGATAAATTTAAACATTTGTTAGTCTTAACTTATGTGGGTAAACATTTATATGATAAATTTAAACATTTGAAAACATTTGTTAGTCTTAACTTATGTGGGTTTTGCAATGCCTATAGTATAATATTCCCTTAATTCAATGTCAAAACACATGTTAATATTATCATGGCCTTCCATTCACCGCCTTAGATGTGCCTTTGGGCACTATGGCCTCCCTTGAACCGTCTTAGTTATATCTTTGGTCACCATATTCTAGTGGCGATGGTAAGCATCAAATGAAGTCATGCAAATGACATTTATTGACATGTTGGGATTCAAACTACTAAACTTATGAAAGCTCTATGTTCAGTAGAGAAATTTGCTCCAAAGATGTTTATTCCTAGGGTGGTGCAATACATGTGACCTAACAAGCGTTGTTTCAAAAGATTCACATAGAAGCACCATTACAACATTCCAAATGAACATAAACTCATAAAGACAATAGTATAATTTCCTATGGGCGAGCACCCTTGAATCCCCATAATTTTTCCTTGTATATAAGGGTCATATAATCACTGCAACAAATACAAACCTGAATTCAATACTCTTCATATCAAGGGATTCAACTCCAACGATCTATATTATCATGAATTCCACAAATAAAAGGCATAATCATGTTAAAATCAATTGTATTGCTACCCATAAGCATACTATGAAGTCCATAAGTATTTTGGTTTTAATAATTAAACATATCCTTGTTTGGCTCATTTTTATTTTATGTAATCAATTCACAATTTTATAATGAGATGAGGATAAATGATGGCACTAATTTTCCACACCATGATCGCTATGTCTCATCATTGCAGGCATGGGAAACTCCATTATATCCAACCATGCATATAATATGATACTTTACTTAATACTTGAGATTTTGTAGGCCATGCCAAGGAGAAGAAGAAATAATGTGGGCAGTGGAATCCAAGCAAATATTCGATTGGAATAGGCATCCATGGTATCCAAGCTATCAGGATTTTGAGGAAGCATTGAAGAATAAGAAGGAAACAAAGGAAAAATAATTAACTGCAAGCTTTTATATACAAAAGTTGTGATTAGGGAGGATAATACTTGAGCTCTAATATTATGATATATGTATCTTAACTTCATATATATTAAACATTGAAAATGATCAAAATTCAAAGTGTAAATTTCAATGGTCTTTGACCTCTTTAAATACATCTCAAACACAAGGTTAAAATTGATTATGGTTAATTTATCCGTAATTGTTGTTGTTTAATAATGTTGATTATTTCATTCCTTTTAGACTTTTTTAATATTATGGTAATATTAAGAAAAATAAGATGTTGATTATTTGGAATTAGACACATGTACTAATTTTGTTTTAAAAAAAACTTGTATAATTGTATTTGTCAAAAGGTTGTGGCATAATTCATACCACATAGTGAGTTACATAGTTGAGAGATATAATAGATCTTTTGGAATCCATTTTGGTCCTTAACTCTAAAGAGTTAGGAGGTGGTTCAGAGCTTCTCAAATTCCCAATTGAACTTGATTTCCTCCAATATGAACTGAGCAAATTATAAGAAGTAACACATAACATAATACAAAAAAAAAAAAGCATTCTTACTTTGGACCTACTTTGTCATGGATTTAAGTACCCCTTCCCTTATCAAAGTGTTTTTTATCTTACCGATTCCTCTAGTTGTAGGTCAAACCATTTTTTTCATTTGATCTTTCCCAATGTTGCATTCTCTCATGCATTGCTAGTTGAGAGTAGCATCGATTTCTTAGGGTTGATATGGATTTGCCCCATCTTTGTTTTGACCTTCTTTCCCTTCATCCTCAATGGAGGGTTCCAACATAGTGACTTCTTGACCTCCCCTCAGGGTTTCCACTACCTCAATAGCATACCCAATATTTTTCAAGATCTCTTCATATTTCTCAAAGGTTATATTCTCTAGGTTATTTTGAGACCTTACTTCCTTGATAGGGTGAGTGGTTAGAACCAATTCAAGGGAGGTGGATTAGACAGTTTCCCCCCCTTTTTGGTCATCTTATTTGCTTTCTTTTGGAATTTATAAAGGGGCCTAGGTCTCTTCTTGAATCTATGGATTTTCCCCTACTACCAGACACTTGTCCAAGCCTTCTTTGTTCTTTCATATGTCAGTGATTATATGGATTCGTTCTCTATAGATTTGGCATTAGAATGCAGTGCTCTCATATAGAATTTATTGATCCATTAGGATCCTTCCAATTTTATTAATACTCTATCAAAAGACCCTTATTCAAATTTATCTTTACGTAATTTTAGGGGAAAGAGAACAAGACCTCTTCATCTTTGTTGTAGTTATAGTTAATAAAATCTCCCAATATATTCCTAATCTCGTCTAACACCTTATCCTCCCAAAAATGCATGAGTAAGTTCAAGAGTCTTACCCATACGAATGTCGAAGAGATTGGCATTTTTCTAGGGTCAAATTCTAGCATCCAGGGGGTAAGGACAAGCCTTATGCTTCCCCAAAACTAGGGATTTTGGTTTAAAATCATATTCTTCGCATGAGCACAGGGCTGCAGAAAAACCTCTTTCAAAAACTCTTACTCCATATCACAAACCCAACATTTTTTAACACATTCCATGAGTGCTTAAGTAGAAGGAAATAACCCATTAAACCTATAGGCCATGGCTTTCTTTGACCAACATTCCACTAGATCATTGATTTGGGTCGACTAGAGCTTGATTGTGTGGGTTTCAAAGGCCTTCTCAACTATGAACATCTGATATTTCCCTTTCCCAAAGCTAAATTTGACTCCTACACTTCTTGAGGATTAGATCTCTAGTTCTTTTGAGCTACCAAAGGAGGCCGCAACAACATCCTTGTAAGAGAACCTTGGTTGTGGCTCCATTGTGAAGATACACATGACTTCACGTGTCCTCTCAAAATGTCGATTTGATTCCTCACATGTGTGATTTAGAAATTGCTTAGATAATAACTTATAGGCTCAGAATCAAATAGAGGAAACCCTATCTACTTCCTATCAATGCTCCTCCATTGGTATTACATTTGTCAAAGGTTGCAACATAATTCATATCACATATAGAACTAGAATGTTTAGAGATACAATGGAACTTTTGAGATTCGTTTTGGTCCCTAACTCCAAATACTTGAGGGCTAGTTCAAATCTTTTTGGAGTCCCAATTGAACTTCATTTCCTCCAAATGAACTAAGCAAATTCTAAGAAAAACACCACATATCATAATACAAAAATAAAACATTATTACTTTGGACTTGTTTTGCCAGGGATTTAAGTACTTTTCCTTGATCACAGTGCTTTTGATCTTACTGATTCCTCCACCCATAGGTCAAACTCTTTTTTCCATTTGACCTTGTCGATGTTGTCTATTCTCATGCATTCCTTGCTAGCAATAACATTGATTTATTTGGTGCAATTTGGATTTGCCCCATCTTTTTTCCAACTTTCTTGCCTTTCTGTAAGGGATGTGGATTCCAATGTCTTGTTAGCATACTCAACAAACATTGTTAGAGATTGCTTCAAAGTTCTCAAAGGCTAGAGTAGTTTTGGGGTTTCCAAGTTTAGATTCTTTGATGGGGGGAAAGACTAGAACCGGGCCTATTAAAGGTGGATTGGAACCCCTTTTTTGGTTTTCTTGTCCACTTTCTTTTGACAAGTTGAAAATGGATTGGGGTCTATTCTCATATTTGGGGATTTTCCCCTACTATGGGATGCTTACCCAAGCCTTTATTATTTTTGAGAAAGCATCAATACTCCCTAGCCACCTTCCATTAATACTCTTCATGAAATAAACCATAACCACCTTCCATCATTACTCCTCTCTTTATTCTTCCTAATTTTAGAACATTACACACATATACTAATTATTAAAATATATCATATGTTGATTCTTTAGCATTGCATGCACATATTAATTATGAAAATAAACAAGGGTTGATGCTATGAAGCTTAATCCCTACAACACAAGCTTGAAATTAAAAATATATGAAGCTTAATCCCTACAACATAAGCTTGAAATTAAAAATATATAAAGACATAGTAAATACACAACATAAGTAAACATGACACCAAAGCCATTTAAATGGTTATTTTTCATTTTCAATGTAGTGTTTAAAATTTATGATAACTCGGTATAAAATGCTTATGACCAGAACCATATTTTAAGTAAAATACTTAAAAGTTGCAAAGCAACTATAATTTATATTTATAAGCGCAAGGGACTTTTGTTATATATATATATATTCCCTTCATGTTGTTCTTCTTATATCCTATTCAAAATATTTCATAGTATTTCCTCTTTGTTGATTCGTTCTTGTTTATTATGTGAGCTTCTTAGTCAAGATGGAATAAAAAATTCCCATCTTGATGGAGATTAGCAAAGTTTGAATATGTTATAAACTTATTTACTTCAATATTAAAAATGGATTATAATTGCTCAAAAAAGTTATTCTTCTTATATCCTATTCAAAATATTTCATACTATTTCCTCTTTGTTGATTTTCGTTCTTGTTTATTATGTGAACTTCTTAGTTAAGATGGAATAAAAAATTTCCATCTTGATGGACATTAGCAAAGTTTGAATATGTTGTAAACTTATTTACTTCAATATTGAAACAATGCATTATAATTGTTAATAAAAGTAACTGCAAACACCCATAACTGCATTCAAAATTCAATATGGATAAAAAAGCATAATAATAAAAAAAAAAACATAAAAAAAATATGCAAATATAAATTCAATCTGATTGAAAAACATATAAAAAATATAGGTAAATATATTTGTATGAACTCACTTCTAAAAGGTATATACTCCTAAAATATATTTGTTTTTATTCAATTACAAAAGGTCTGCATTTTTAGTATGGATTCTAAGCGTGTGAACTAACCACTGCTTTATCCCAGGAATAATTTTTCTTTTACTCATTAGGAAAGAAAAAGAAACATTTTTTTTTTTTGGGAAAAACCCTAGATTTATAGAACCATATGATATGATTAGGAATTTAATAAAAATGTGTCACCCGATGCTTGGTTTATTTTATGAAATAAACTTTTTTTTGCACAATAAAAAAAAGTGCACAATTTTAAATATACTAACCTTATGATTTATTTTACAATACGATTTGTAGTTGAATAAGATAATATAATAAGGAACTCAACATAATCTATTTGTTGAATCATTAATATTTAATTTCTAAATAGCGGAAATAGAATACTCTCATTTATCAGAGTTCTTCATTTTTCTATTTTAGCAGTGACACTTTGTTGCAGACATGAAATTTATAATTTAAAGCAATAAACAAAGGGAAAACATATAATATAGCGGAAGATAATAAAATAAGGTATAATCTATATTAGTTGAACCATTAATATTTTATCTCTAAATAATGGAAATAGAAGACTCTCATTTATTAGATTCCTGATTGGCAATTTGTTGTAGGCTTGTACATACTTCAAACATAAAATTATATTTTTAATTAAAAAAAAAATCATTTAAAAAAAACTAAATAACATTCCTACATTTTATCACTAACTTCTATTGCTATTCCAAGGATACTCTTTACTAAAAAAAGGTGTTTAATACTATATCGTTAATGTTAATCTTGGTCAGTATTAAACTTGGTGTCGTATGTGAAGATAACAACACCTCGCGTGCTCACTAGCAAGTCTCCTCATATGTGGCAGCATCAGTGCCCTTGGGTCAAGAATGGTATTGTTCCAAGAAGCTAGTATTTCTACTGCTTATGTAGCCCCTAGAACTGCTCAGATAAATAACAACAAAAAACCCCTAAATACAGAAGCTAAACCAAATCATGATAATTCCCTAATGTTAGAGACTTCCTCTCCTGCGAAATTAGATATTGAAGCCGTGGTAGAAAACCTTGGATATGGATCACAATCTCCATCGTGAAGCAGTTTTTCAAAGAATAGACTTGTGGAGAGAAAAAAAACATGGGATTGGATGAAAATCTCCCTCATGGAGAAGTTTATCGAAAAATAGAATTGCATAGAGAATTAACTCATCACATGAGAAACTAGAAAATGGTTTGTAATCTTCCTCATGCAACAATTTTTCAAAGAATAAAACTATAGGGATCATTAACTTATCGCTAAATGCGACAAAGTCTGAATCTCTAGTAGAATGCATGGTAAATGGGTGTCCCTGTGGATCCCAATCTCTTTCACGACATAGTATTTCAAAGAATAAAGAAGAGTTGAGCTGCAGAGTCCAATTTTCAAGCAGAACACATTCGATGAATTGTCCTATGGGTTACAATCCCCTCCTAGAAGGAGCCTTTCCAAACACAAAGAAGAGGATAATGATAAATTTCCAAAAAATGCAGGAAACTTTGAATGTTTGGAAGAACACTATGGAAATAAGAAAGTTCATTATAGTAGATGTGTGTAGATTGATTTAGGAAGCGTTAATGATGAATTGTCGTAAGGGTTACAGTCCCCTCCTAGAAGGAGCCTTTCCAAACACAAAGAAGAGGATAGTGATAAATTGCCAACAAATGCAGGAGACTTTGAATCTTTAGAAGAACACTACCGAAATAAGAAAGTTCATTATAATGGATGTGTGCATATTGATTTAGGAAGCGTTAATAACTATAGAATTATGCTTACTAAGGTCAAAATTCCATTGCTGGATAATGGTAAGCTATTTAACACTCTGGTGGATAAATGTTGCAATTATTTTTAATCTAGAGTTTGGTAATGGCTTGCTTGTTAATTTGGTGATATTTTCATCGATGTCAATGTCCACTGTAATCTTCTCTAAGCTTACAATCAAGAAAATTATTACCGATTGATTATTTACAACATAAACATGAGCATATTTGTAAAAATATATAAATTTCTTTGGAAAATTGTTTTTTCTTACTTGAATCTGTAGGTCAGCCCGTTTTTCCTGTGGTGGCATTATGTTCCCACCCTTTCTTCCCGGAACCAGACTTAATTCCCACCCACTATGCCAAGGTGGAACTTATCCCGTGAACTCCTCCCCTTGGGAGAAACTAGTATGCCAAGGTGATTATTCTCCCCCATGAAGTATGTATGCCAAGGTGATTATTCTCCATTTTTTGTATGCCCAAGGTGATTATTCTATTCTCCCCCGTGAAGTATGCCTTTACCACTGGTTCAATCAAGAATTTTTTATTGTTGAGTAATGGTTTGCTTGGAACTACTTGCTTGGACTATCTACTTGGATAGATTCTCACTCAACTATGGCTTGTAGGTATGGAAGATAACCAACCCACCAACATGACTTGTAGGTATGATTTATTACCACCATGGACAAAATTGTTGAAGAAGCCCATTGGTTGGGTTTGAGGATACGAGACTCCTACTTTCTCGTTGTTGAGAAATACCCGAATGGGCACATCGTCCACAAAGAAACTATTTCCATCCATAACTCACAGACTAACTAGGCATCACAATAATAATAATTAAATATATATACTCACACAACTTATTGGCGATTCCAGAGAAACGAGTAGAAATGGAAGTCTATCGTTGGGTCGAAACCATAAGAAAATATGTTGCTCTCTCTTACCAACCCCCTTAGAAAAAAATTCGTCTACACAACGTAGAAGTGTTCCCCAAAATTTCAAAGTAGAATTCATCATGCTGATCGCCTTGGGAAGACATCTACATCACCAAGTATATATCCTATTATTACAAAACAATCGAGAACTTAAGAAATGTAATACAATCTGATTTAATGTACACAGAAAATGGAAATTACATAGAATGCAGTAACGGTGCCAGCAAAGTCCCCCAAAACGAGCTTAATCTGCACATTCACTTTTCAAAAGATTTATGTGCTCTTGGAAGTAAAATCTGCACCTAAAAACACAACAATATCAATGAGACTTGGTATGAGCAACATAAGCTTAAACATGAGTAAAAGCAGGGAAACTGGGAAGAAAATAGAATAGATAAATACCGAAAGTGTTATTGAGCTTGAGTTTGAGAAACTCCCCTTAGTACGTAACATGCTCAAGAGCCCAACTAGGTAGGTATGGAAGACAACTATCCCACCAACTAGCACGAGGTCCAGATGATGACCAACTAGACCAAGCTTCAATCAACGATGAAAACTCAGTAAAAGATAGCAAAGGCACTCGACTCTGGAGGATGGAAAGGTCACATATTTTCATGTTGCATATGCTTGAAGGGTTGGCACCTTTTCCAAGGTATGCCACCATTGCTACACCTTCCTTTGTCAGTGTTGAAGAGGCCCCAAAATTGTCGAACATGAAGTTGGTTGGATTCTGACTTTGAGTGGTTACTACAATCCCTCCTAGACTAAGGTAACCAATGTTGTTGAACACTGTATAGTTTCCCTCTCTCTCTTAACTTCAATATTATGCTTGAAATGTTCGTCGCTAGTATTCCATGATGGATGGGGTCAAACACCTATCCAAAACAGTCGAAAACAATACTTCAATTTCCATAAATATTTTGGGAATTTGAAATTGAAATGAAATTAGAGAGACATATATACGTTAAACACTTACAAATTTCCAGTTTAGAGTCATGAAAGGTTGGTCAACCAAGGCGAGTTCATTGCAATGGTTGGCCACCATGGATTCCATGTATGGTGATTCATTTACTATGGCATCCATACGATCGCTAGAAAAATCATTATAATAATCATCTTTATTAGATAGAGGTATCAGTTTGTGTTTAGCGATTCCCAAGTCTCTCATCAAGAAATCTCTCATCAAGAAGCTATTCCAATACCCAATTCTTATGTTGCTAGTCACCACACTGTTAAAGTCTTTAAGGGTTGGTTCTAAACGTGGTGTTGTTAGAATAACCGATAATTTTGATGTATAGAACAAATACAAAATTCCCCTAACAACAAGGCAGGCTACAACAACTATGTGCCCCATAATAGTCCGAGTATCTCCTGCTTATATCCAAATTTAGAATTATGATCGTAAGATTTTTTTGTTTTAATGAACAAACTAGGCATGGGATTCTTCCCAAGTCATCTTATTTATTTTTGAATCAATTTAGATTAGACCAATATGTAATGCAGATTCAAAAATAAATATCATGATCCCTGAAGAACCCTCATACAATAATATTAGTTTTAAAATTAAGAGACTAAATGAACCCATTCAATATCCCATAAAGACTTCCACTTACCCTGATTAGGGAACCATGCCGAAAAATTGAACTTGCACACAAACATATATTGCCAAGTATTGTTACATGCAATCCATTCGTACTCAAGCCATTTGGTAGGACTATTCATTCAATTAGACATAAATAGAGCATGGCCAAAGTTGTTTTTTACAATGATATGTTTCAAATTTGCTTGGTAGGATGCCCTCACAAGAGTGGATTTCTTCTACACTCCAATGATGAAAAAAATTGTATTCCCATATCCTAGTATATGTTTTCCCTTTCACAACGATTTACGATGGGTGGAATCCTCCTTATCTCTTCAAAGGCCTCTGTCAAACACTTGCACAACATATTGACATCGATAAGAGCCTGTTGACCAATCACTTGGATCTTGATAGTGTCCATATAGGTCAAAATAGACATATAAAGACTCTGCATGAAAAAATTCCATAATTATTTAATATATCAATAAACAACTTTCTAAACAGTTAGATTTCAACCAGTTTATGCAACCTATTGATTTGATTTCAAGGAAATAAGTAGAAAATAGTGAGAGGAGCTTGAACAATTTGTTTACTCACTATAAATGCGCCATTTATAAAGAAAGAAAAGTTTTTTATTGGATTCCCTTCCATTTCTACCTTCTCCATTGAGCTAATCATACTTGATATCATCATTGATGTATTGCCAAATGATATTGTATAAAGATTTAGTAATTTCCTGCATCAAGTGTATCATTAGTGAGAAAATATTTTATCAGAATGAGTTTTTGGTAAATTGGAACAACATACATGTGGTCCTCTTCATCTTGCAAGGCAACTCAGAATTCCTACATGCCTACATTCCAGAAGAATGCTAAAGACATTTTATGTCTATCTATGATAAGGTTTTCCCTTTTCACAAACTCTAAAGGATTCCCCACTTTTCCCATGATAGGTACCAAGCAAGAAAGCAAAGTGATTTCCCCATGGCGCTTGAGTTTTTGGCTTCAACATCTCGTCTATGCTCTGCACAAATTTACATTGTCATCAGATCCTCGTTTTCCCAAATTTTCAAAAAGAAATTAAAAATTTATGAAAATTACCACCAACTGACAGGTGAATCTTCAAGTAACGTTGCATGCCATAGAAAATGAATCATCTGGCCGCATCATTCACTGTTTGTAGAGCATATAAAAAAAATTAAGTATACATTCTAGTCAGACAATATGAATTAGCGTTGCAAGTATATGGTGATCACATATCCCTCCTACAAAATTCTTTATCTATATGATGTCTTCCAAGTTAAAAGTAGTAGAAGAAAGAGAAATGGGCATGTGCTGGACTTAAGGAGGTCCTCGGATAGGAAGATGGCTATTGTCAATTCATCCTGTCTTTCTCATTAAATATCTTATTACATCAATCAACGTGTACCATACTACAATATTGAGATACCATAGTTTGTGAAAATATTCCGCTACAATGGACTGCTTTGAGGTAGTCATGGATATAGTATAACTACGTTTGGCAGTATAAAAAGTTGGTGGAAGAACAATATTGCCGACTCTTCGAGCCCAAGAAAACAACATGGACATAAAAGAAATGCCATCTTCGATGGCATGTTGGAGCTTAATAAGCAATGTACTTCCGACCTCGCTAGTTTTATAATTCATGAAGTGGAATTCCCAGAGAGGACGTGACTGATCTAGAGGTTCGATGGGAAATTTGGAGATATAGTCATCCACGCACACATCGTACGATTCTTGGTCAGGAGGGAACTTTGCCAAAAAAAATTGGTCATCGATGTTCACTGTCATTTTCTACCATCGCAAGACTCCCCAATCATCATTCTTCGGACAAACATTTATACAACACAAACCTCCTAGATACAATAAACAACAATAGAGAACAATATCCAAAATGGAAAGGAAAAACATGTTACGGTAGACATAGACTAGTAAATCTCAACCCACAAATGAAGAAAGAAGTTGTTAGTAGCCACAGGTAAGTGGTGAAGGGAAATCTGATTTAATGTACATGGAAAATAGAAATTACATAGAATGCAGTAACGGTGCCAACAGAGTCCCCAGGAACAAGCTTAATCTGCACATTCACTTTTCCAAAGATGTATGTGCTCTTGGAAGCAAAACCCGCACCTGAAAACACAACAATATCAATGAGACTTAGTATGAGCAGCAGATGCATAAGCACGAGTAAAAGCAAAGAAACTGGGCAGAAAAATAGAATAGATAAATACCATAAGCGTTATTGAGCTCGAGTTTGAGCAACTCCCCTTCGTACATAACATGGTCAAGAGCCCAACTGGGTAAGTATGGAAGATAACCAACCCACCAACTAACACGAGGTTTGGATGATGACCAACCAGACCAAACTTCAATCAACAATGAAAAACAATAAAAGATAGCAAAGGCACTCGACTCAAGAGGAGGGAAAGGTCATATCTTTGCATGTTGCAAATGCATGAAGGGTTGCCACCTTTGCCAAGTTCTGCAACCATTGCTACACCTTCTTTTGTCATGTTAGTGTCTTTCGCCTTAGCCAGAAGTCTGGAAGATCATTGATCTAAGAGCACATTTGCTTCATTATTTAATTTCTTACTTAATGAATTTAATTAAAAATCATTTTTGTCAGAACAATGAGAGGGCGATGCCTCGTTATTTAATTTCTTACTTAATGAATTTAATTAAAAATCATTTTTGTCAGAACTCCCGTTAGAACTCCGTTGCCAGCACAAAAATAACACTTCAATTCTTTGAGCGAATAGCATTGCAAATAAATACGTTTTATTAAAATGTATAAAACATAAAATTCCAAATTACATTAAAACTTAAGGATAAAATGGAAATGTTTGATAGTCAAATGAAACTAATATAAGGTCAAACGACGAACTCATCGCTATAGTCCCACGACTGGGACTAATAAGATGATGATTCTTTACCATTACAAGGATGTATTGATTCTATTGTCATCAAGATAATTTGAAAACTATTCCCACTTCTATGGAGTTTGAGTTTTATATTCGACATTTCACCCATGTATTGATTCTATTGTCAAAAAATTTTGCAAACTATTTCCACTTCTACGAAGTTTGAGATTGATATTCGATATTTCACCCCTATAATTTGAAGTTCAAAATTAAGAGTAAATATTGAACTTTAAAACGTTGTTTTAAGTCTAAATGATTAAATATTAATTTTGTACATAAAAAGTTTCATACCAGCATGGCTACTTCACAATAATTACAAAAAAGAAGTAAACATAGTATCATTTTTTCATAGTGGACCTAATGGTTAAGAACATGTGTTTCTCTTAAGAGGTCACAAGTTCAAATAGAGAGAGGAGTCTGATATACATACCTCCATTAACTTTAGCAGTAAAATCACTACAGGGAGAAGATTTCTTGTCCCACAAACAAAGAAGTGGTCAACAATGAACCTAATGACATTTGGGAAAGATAAAAATTGGACATTGTCTAAATCTATATAATGTAAAAATAACATTATAACATTCTTTAATGATAAATTTCCCAAAAATATTTCAACATCATAGATTTTGTATTTTACATCGAAAAAACGAGATCCACGATAACTTCGGTGTACCGCACGGACGCTCTTTTGTAAAGGTCACCCACGTTCTATTTATTTATTCGATTGACGTGACAGGTAGGTGTAGGTGGCGGTGGAGGTGGCGGTGCCGTACTAATCAGCGGGGACCCCAAATCTAACCACAAATTTTATCCACGTGCGACAGGATTCCCTAAGGAACGTGTCGAATTCGGATAACTCTGACATGTCAATTTAGTCTCCATTTTAGCGGCGGCGGTCCACCACCTACTAAAATAGGATGTCTTTAACGGCTACTTTTACAGGTGGTATCTCAGCAGTAGCGTATCAACCACGCACGACAAGCCGTGCGTAACGATCCATGGCGGCTCTTACCAGAGTTTAGTCACACACGTTGCAAGCCCCTGGTACACTAAAATTTGAACACGATGGCAGGAGATAAGAAAGCTCCATGAACGACTGATATCCATTAAAAACGTCAACAGACGATCGCTGATCGTGTTTTGACATGCCTAACTTTCATTCATTCAATCCCTTGTGATATGGTTCTGTTGCTTGTGTTTTGACAGGACCAACTCTTCTTTCATTCATTCCCTTTGTTATGATTCTGAGATGTACAGATCTCCATCACTGATTGTGTTTTGACATGACCCACATTTCATTCATTCAATCCTTTCTGATATGATTCTCCATCACTGATTGTGTTTTGACGACCCACCTATCATTCATTCAATTCCTTCTGATATGATTCTGTTGCTTGTGTTTTGACATGACCAACCCTTCTTCCATTCATTCCCTCTGATATGATTATGTTGCTTGTGTTTTGACATGACCAACCCTTCATTCATTCCCTCTGATATGATTCTGAGATGTACAGATGCCCATCACTTTTTTTACTCTGAGATTTACAAATCCCCCTCACTTATTGTGTTTTGACATGACCAACTTTTCATTCATTGCCTTGTGATATGGTTATGTTGCTTGTGTTTTGACATTGTTGCTTATGTTTGACATGACCAACCCTTCATTCATTTGATATGGTTATGTTGCTTGTGTTTTGGCATGATCAACCCTTCTTCCATTCACTCCCTTTGATGATATGATTATGAGTTTTACAAATCCCATCACATCCTTCTCAAAGACTCTAAATTGGTCAAACAAAAGTGAAAGGTACTGTGTCTTGAAAGAACGTTCCAGCAAATATGTTCCATAGAATACATAAGAGTGCACATACCTTTTCACAATCTCAAAAAATATTCTAAAATTTTCCTTTGTGAGGGAGACTCCATTATATATGGCCAAAATTTTAGTTTGAAGTTAGGAAAAAGTGATTTGGTTTCATACAATACGATAGGCATCATAAGAGAATCTCGAACTTTTATGAATGATGCATGTTGCTTTTGTGGGTGATTAGGAAAGAGGGTATGGAACAGGTCATCTAAAATTAAAATTGTGTATTTTTTTAAAATTTCTTTGGAATATTAAAGTTATGTATTTTTTTTTAAATTTCTTTGGAATATTAAAGTGGTAGGTTTTTTTTTTTTAGAACTTTGCAAAAGTGTAAGGCATGGAATAAGAATCTATATTTCAATGTTTTGGATAAGATTTATGAAGAATACATAATATTCGTTGTAATTTACACACATGGTCTATGCTAAATAAAATGCACTTTCTCTTGCTTTAGCCATTATTATCCAAATTTGACCAAATAAATCATCTAGGTTATGATCATTCTTTTGAAGACAAAGATTGATTCAAACTAATGATCAATCAAGATAAAATAGTGATCAATCAATTGAGTTTAGTGGAAATTCGAAAACATCACAAAAAATGTGTGTTTTGGTTAAACTTTAGTTCATTGAGTTTTCTATCCCGTTAGATTTAGATGCTTATCCAACAATCTAACATTAGTGTTCATATTTTTCAATCTCATAGACTTATGTTACTAGCAATGGTGTGTGTTGGTTAGACTTAGTCCACACAATAACCTATTCCATTAGCTCTGGATGCTTATCGATCAATCTAATATTAGTGTTCATATTTTTCAATCTCACAGACATATTTTTTTCTAGGTAAAACCACAAGCACATACTACTAGCGCTGATGTGTTTTGGTTAAATTTTATCCTATGTAGTAATCTATCTCATTACCTTTGGATGCTTACTCATGAGTGTAGATTCAACTTAACTCTAGATCTAATAAAAACTAAGAGGAATGAAAAAAAAAAAAATGCAAATATTTTAATAGATTTAAAGATACATATTAAAAATGGATATACACTAGTGTGTATGTGTATTAATTAATGTTTAATATTTTTTATTTATAAGATCAAATATAAAAAATATTATCCATATTAAATTGTTTTTTTTTAATATTATATGGAATAAATGTATGCCTCATGTCACATCTACTTTAAGCACAAAACTTACACATGTTTATCATATTGAATTGTTAAATGCACCTAGTTTTTGTCAATGCAATTGATGTTATATTAATAAGTCCCATCACATTCTTACTTTAAATCCAATGTGAGAATAGTAAATGGTACTTTGTTTGAAAAGAACATTCAAACAAATATATCCCACAGAGTAACTAACAATGCACATGCCTTTTCACAAATTAAAATGAGATTTGAAAATTTTCACATGTGAGGGAGAATTAATGACTACATTAGTGCCAAAGCAAAGCAATGATTTGAAGATATGGTCATAGATTAATTAATGACTACATTCCTTTTCACAAATTAAAATGAGATTTGGAAATTTTCACATGTGAGGGAGAATTAATGACTACATTAGTGGAAAAGCAATGATTTGAACATATGATCATATATTTATTTTGTAATTGAGGAAAGATGAATTAGTGTATATGATATGTAACGAGATCACATGAAAATCTACGTTTTTATGGATGGTGTTTGTTTCCTTTGTGAGTGATAAGGAAAGAAGTTATGGAATAAGTATTTATGATAAAAAAAAATTTATGTATTTTTTGAAAATCTTGTTTGGAACATCGAAGTAATAGGTTTTATGTCTATAATACTGCAAAGTTATAAGGTTGGTTTATGTATAATTTATGAGAGGTGTATAATGATTTTCGTCATCTATAAGCATTATAGATATCTTAATTAAAATGTGTTCTCTTTTTGTGACCACCATCATCCAAATTCAGAAAAATCAATCACTTATGTTATGAAAAATCTTTTGACGTCATCGATTCATTCAAACTAATGAGTAGACCATATTTTCAAGGTAGAATAGTGATCAATCACTTGATCTTAATGGAGAACACAACAAAAATGCATGTTTTGGTCAACTCTAGTTTATAGAGGAAAATTACCCAGTAGCTTTGGATACTTATCCATCAATCTAACATTATTGTTCATATTTTTCAATGATGTATTTTGCATATATTACTAGTAATGATGTATTTTGGTTAAACTTTAGCACACTCAATAATCTATTACATTAGCTTTGGATGCTTACCCATCATTCTAATATTAGTGTTCATATTTTCCAATCTCAAGAGCATATACTACTACCAATGGTCTGTTTTGGTTAAACTTTAGTGCACAAAGTAATCTATCCCATTAGCTTTGGATTCTTACCCGCGAACATAGATCCATTAACTCTGGAGCTAGTAAGATTTGAGAGGGATCAAAAAGAAATTGAGATGCAAATCTCTTGGTGGCTTAAAATATTATGAGTTAAAATGGATGCACGTTAGTGTGTGTATATATATTAATTAATGTTTGGTATTCTTTTCTTAATTTTATTTACATTATGAATTTTATCTTTTTGTGTGTTTTGATTTATAAGCACAAACATTACAAATCTCATACATATTAGGTTGGTTTTATATTAAAATATATATGTATATGTCTTGGGTATAATTTCCCATGCCACATCAACCATAAACACATAGTTTACACCTTACTCATACTAGGTTGTAAAATGCACTTGACTCCTTCATAATCAATCAATGTAATATTATTGTTTGTATTCATCAATCTCACATGCATACACTAATATTTGGAAAAAAAAATAGGTTATTTCAACATAGTATGAACATCTTCAGTAACCACTCACACAACCAGATCAAATATCAACACACCGATGTTTTTACATGGTGAAAACCCTCAAAGAGGGAAATAGCCCACAACCTCAACCAACATGGCCACTTGAGGAAATATATTAATGAAAAAGAAAAAAAAATTACAAGAGAGTTTCTCACAATCGATCATCAACAAATGACCCTCCATGCTCTTTAAATAGAGACCATGGATCAATCAAGTGTTAAGCCACAAATCAATGTATTCATTAAGATTGAGGAGAATATGAACTCTCAGATCACTCTATGTCTAGAACATATTTTTGATTGTTGGATTATATAACTACAAATGCGTACTAATGCATAATAAAGAAACACACTTTTACCTAAAGACACATTAGACCAAGTTGATCTTAAAAAACTCCTAAGTGTCTAAATATCATAGCGAGCATCCCACCTTAAGAATAACTTTGGATAGGACTGAAGGATTTACAAAGGAGACACACTAGGAGAAGGAAGGAGGCATTAGAGCCTATCCCCCCTTAATGACAACTTCCTAAACTACTAACATAGATCAAAATTTGGAAAACATTGCTTTTGTAAGAGACTTTGTGAAAATGTCTGCAACTTGATATTCTGTAGGGAAAAAGAGCACTTTAACAACTCGATCATCAATGAGATTTATGATGAAGTGCATATTTAATTCAATGTGTTTGTTGTGTTGATGTTGAATTGGATCTTTGGCGAGATTTATGACACTCTGATTGTCGCAGTAGAGGGTGGTAGGATATTGCTGCTAGAATCCAAACTCCGAAAGGCTCTGTCAAAGCCACAAATATTCTTGACTTGCATTAATCATTGCTTGGTACTCTACTTCTACTAAAGAAAGATAAATAGCATGTTGTTTCTTACAATCCTAAGTGACAGGTCTGGAACTAATATTGAAAACATAACATGCAATATACTTTTGATCATCAAGGTCATTGGGCCAATCTGAATCAATGAAACCAACCAACAAAGGAGTCTCCCTTAAATTGTAATGTATCCCAAATTGAAATGTACCCTAGACATACCAAAGTATCCTTTTTGTTGCTTTCCAATGGCTCTCATGGGGTGTTTTCATATAATAGGAAACAAGACCAACAAGAAAGGAAGTATTAGGACAAGTATGAGTCAAATATAAGAGGCTACCAACTAACTAACCATACAAGGTGGCATCAACTTCGAGAGTAGTATAGGTGGTAGCAAGTTTGACTCCAGACTGGAAGGGAGAAGCGACTAGTTTAGAATATTCCATGTGAAAGTGATGAAGAAGGTCACAAACATACTTAGATTGGGAAAGGGAAAAAACTTCCTTAGTTTGCAAAACTTGGAGGCCAAGAAAATAATGCAAATAACCTAATCTGTCATTTCAAATTTCTTTGTAAGGATGGATTTCACATGGGTTAAAATTTTAGGGTCACTACCAGTGAGGATAAGGTCATCAACATAAAGAACAAGTATGATGAGATGGCTTCCTACTTTCTTGGTATAGACATTAGGGGTTAGAATGACATCCAGAAAAATTAGTGTTAAGAAGAAAGTTGTCCATTTTGGAAAACCAAGCTCAAGGAACTTGCTTAAGACCATAAAGATATTTATTAAGGTGACAAACAAGGATGGAGTAATTTGTACATAGCCAGGAGGTTGTTCTCTTTAGATTTCTTCTTGTGAATCCCCATGCAAGAAGGCAGATTTAACATCCATCTAATGGACCTCCCATTTATGTGAGGTGGCAAGGGATAGAACAAGGTGGATGGAATTCATATTGGCTATGGTGTAAAATGTTTCATTGTAGTCAATGCCTTCAACTTGAGAGAACCCTTTGGAAATTAATTGAGCCTTGTGTATTTCAACACTTCCATATGACACATACTTAGTTATATACGACCATTTACATTTGACAAGTTTTGTTCCTTTTGGAAGAGGTACAAGATCCCAAGTATTGTTCACCATTAGTGAATGATATTATTAATTCATTTTTGTGTCCCAATCTGGATGGCCAAAATATCTTGCAAATGTGTCTTGATCACGAATCTATAAAACTTGAGCCAAAAGAGAGGAGGATCACTAGAACTGTGAACCTGTTTGACACTAATGTGAATGATCATCAACTTCTTCTCGTGTTGAATGAGCCCATTTGGGAAGTAGTGGTATTTTTGTAGGTTCATGTTCAATGGACTCATTTGGAGGAAGGTGAGAAGGTGGACGTGGATTTTTCATCCTCACTGTCATCATCTAAAGAAGAAACCATAATAGGTATAGAAGATGACACAAACGTCGAAGTTGGATCGTAGGTCGAAGATGGTAGAAACATCGAATTAGGCTCACAAGCCAAGATATTTTCATCAAATTTAACATCTCTTCTCATAATGATTTCATTGGAATGAGGTTGAAGAAGTCAGTAGCCTTTGAATTCTTCAGAATATCCAACAAAATTTCACTTCTCACTTTTAGGCTGTAATGATTTCATTTTCTCATCGGGAATGTCAGCCCATGCTACACTACCAAATACACGAAAGTGGTTGACATTTGGATTAATTTTAGTCCATTCTTCTTTTGGTGTTATATTTTTAAAGCCATTACGGGAGTGGGATTTACTATGTAATTAACACAATCGATGGGTTCCTCCCATTAATGAAGACTTAATCCTTTAGATTGGATCACATAATTAGCCATTTATTTTCATGTGTGATTCTTTCTCTCGGCAACACCAATTTGTTGCGGTGTATACAAAATAATATGTTGCATTTAAATGCCTTATGCAGTGTAGTAACTTGTAAATTTGTTTTTTTGTTGTGGTGTATATACAACAACTCCCCATTATTGTATATGTCTAATAAAGTAATGGGACCCCTTTAATTTTGTAAATATTGTTGAGGTTTACCTTAATCAACTTTTAGTATATGTAAAACCTTGAATTTCTAAAGACCCCAAAATTTTCTTGATATCTCGATATCATTAAGATTGGTTAATTAAGAACTTAAGTAGAATCAATTTCATTAAATAATTGAGATTAGGTTAATCAGGTCTCCGATTAAATAAAGGTTTTGTGTCAATATATAACGTTAACTCGTTTTCTAATGTTTTTCATAATAGAAATAAAAGGTTGGAATATCGGCTAAATTCAAATATCGTGTTATTTTTATGATACATGATATCCCAATACATGATATCATTAATCGATATTGTTTAAATCTTGATTTTAGCATTAGCTTGGTAATTAAAATTAAGATTAGCATTTGATTTCATAGTTTGAACATATAAGTCAGTAATATCCATCATTAGGCTTTTTCAAATTTTAAATAATTTTTCTATTTTTTTTCCATTGTCGGGCCATATGGTAGATGAGAGCCTTAAATGAGCCTTAATGAACTTCAACGACTAATTGAAAAGACCAATTTAGCATTTTCTACGCATTCTGCATTCTTGATCATTCTGTTTTGTTAAGACTTCTCAAGTAATTTTTGGTTCTTTGTTGTCATTCCAACAGAAGGGTGAAATGATGCCTGCTAAAGGAAAGCAAGTGAAAATCAATGATCATATGGCAAAGGATGGAAACAATCCAAATTTATTCATGTTCTCAGATACCTCACACAAAGTCGACATCAAATGCTGAAATTGGGGTGAAATTTTAGAATTTCTGGAGAAAGTTCATTTTTCATATGAGTACAAGACATTGCAGATGATTTTGAAAACATATGATGCTTAGATATTTAGAAAATTGCAACCATTCTAGATCTCACACCTTACTTAGATATGGTACATTGGGTCATCTCCAATGTTAGTATCAAGACATGTACTATAATAGGCAATAAAAGGAAGATAATAGGGTCTTTTCGTCCCGAGGACTTGGAAAACATGTACAAATTGTTGAAACCAGAAACCAAACTCGATGACTAGTTCCTTAAGGATTTTATAAACAAAGAAGTTACTCAGATGGAAATAGAAATGACATAACTCATTAGAATATGGCAGTATGATAGTGATAAATTCAATATTAAATAAAAAATACATAATTTGTTAAGCCCTAAATAGTGGCATATTCAATTAGTAATGTTATTTTATTTATGTCGGCTTGGGTCCATTAGTTGTAATTGTACCTCCTAGTCTCCTATATATACCAAGGAGACCTTTTCATTTGGAATCATCTTGTATTTGGAAATTTATGTGGTGTATAAAGAGGTTTCCCCCTCAAAGAGGCTTATTATATGAAATTATCTCTTTTTCAAGGCGTTGCGTACTTATTCTGAGATTTTTTTATGCTATTTTGATATTCGGTTCTTAACGTTTGGTATTGGAGCTCAAGGTCTTCGGGTTTCGCTCCTACATCTAAGATACCTTGGAATTTTTCGCTATAACTTTTTCTATGATGTTTCAAAAGGAACCACTTGGAGGATATTTTGTAGATGGATAAAGGTACGTGGGGTTCAAATTTCAGCTCATGAGGCCTTATACTTTCAACGATATAGCCTTTGTAAGATAGGGTTTTGGAATCATCCTAAATTTGGTCATCGCATAATTTTTTCTATAAATGTTTTTATATAACATTTCAGACCCTGAAACCTAGAGGATATTCATAGAAATTATCAAGGTAGTTGTGATAAAAATTTCAGCTTCTGGGTCATCCTACTTTTGTAGATACACCCTGTGTAAGATAGGGTATTTGACTAATCACAGGGTGAAATCACGGAGGTGGGTAACACTTTCGTGACAATCTGGTCTCCAAAATTCTGAAAAACATTTTTTCGGCCGAACTAATAGTATTTTTCGGCCGAAAGATACTTTTTTCGACCGAATGGTGGAACGTCAAATCGAACGGTACAGTGATGGTATCCTCGATTTGCGTGTAAATATTTAGTCAGACAGATTTTTTCCATCCGGCAATATTCTTTCGGTCAAAAGATATTTCAGCCGAAAGATATTCCGGTCAAAACCTTCTTTCGGCCGAAAGAAGGTTTATATATCAACCACACATCAATGTTCAAACGTTTTTCTAACCTTTTGGCGTTTGTGAGCTTTTACGAGTGTTGGCGTGTTGTGAGCGTTTGTGAGTGTTTGTGAGTGTTTGTGAGCGTTCCTGTGGGCGTTTCTGCGGGCAGTCCGGCGTTCGGCAAGCCGAGATTTAGGTGAGCGTTCGTGAGTGTTTGCGGGTGTTCGGCGAGTTGAGGTAAGTAACTGTAAATTTATTTTTTTAATTTTAATTTTAATTTGTATATTGTAACATTCAATTTAATTTTAATTTTTAAATTAAAATGTATCTTTAGGTGGCGGCCTCTGTGGCCAAGTCGTGGGCACGCCAACGGCTTGGCCACAGGGCTAGGCCCTCATGACCAAGTCAGAGTAAATTTAAACCATGAGACAAATCGTTGAGTAAATTTGTGTATTAGAATTTTAATATCGTTGTAGAATCATATAGCTTCTTCTCTAAACAAAAAATTGTTATGAACGCTGCCGAATTTAATTGCAGCCCAGAACTTCGAATTTCCTCCATTTGCTGTAAATTGCATTTACTGTAAATTGCATTTACTGATTTGACATTGATATTGAATTTGTTAGATATTAATTAATCCTAAGTTAAATTATTATATCTTCGTGTGTTTTATAAATCTATGTTCAATCTAGAGATTTGAATTCGTGATGTCAATGGTAAAACTTGTTTACAATATATGGAGATTCAATTTTAACAAATCACTGCAGTCATCGTTGTGCTTGGAAACTAAAAAAATTATGGTCTCTGTCAAAATGAATGTATATATATATATATATATATATATATATATATATATATATA
>JZKD02S1912231.1:52982-68610 GCA_000966675.3 Picea glauca
AAGAAGAAGATGATGGAGGAGGAGAGGGTGGTGGAGAAGCACCATTCCCTCCATCTTTGTTTGGAGTCTTGTCACCACCGCCTCCCTTATGCATTGAAGGGTTGGAGCCTTCACCCTGCGACATTATGTTTTGTTCCAACAAGATATTCATCATATTTCTAAACTCTATGACAGTCTGTCTGAGATCTTCTTCTTCATCTGGAACACGTTCATGACTTTCTGCATGAGCCATGCTTGGTGAAAGTCTCTCTGCAACTTGCGGTGAATGAAATTGCTTCCTCCTTGTCGGATAAGAACTTAGCTCCACAGGTTGACCTTCTCCTCTTGTGATTTTCAACCTTGTGAGCATCAGAAACAAAACTTGCAAACAATCAAGTCTTCAAAACCAGTGCTCTGATACCAACTTGATCTAAAAATGAAGAAGACTTGAAAAACTTGAATAATTATTGCAAGTGAAATGTCATGTGTTTAAAGAAAATGGATCAGTTTGCAACACATAAAATAAAGGATTACTTATGCAAATTATATATGGACAGCAGCATAAACATTGAACATAAACACATATGCACAACAATTGATAAAGGAGTTCACCCCTCTTATGGGCTACATCTCTTGGTCCAACTTCCAATGGATCATTATTATTAATTTCTCAAAAATTTCTCAAAAACATGTCTTACAATGCTCAAACTGACAAACTAACTGCTCCAATGGCTTCCCAGCGTCCCAAAACCCCTGTCTGGGCTCTTTTGGCACCTCAATCGGTCGAAAAATGAAGAAGTTAGGCCTCCTCGAAGTCTCCCTCTTCAAGCTTGTTGTCTCTGGTTCTACAATTCACACCCTCCTTGCATGAGCCTGGCTCACACGCTCTTTTAAGCGCAAAAACCCAGCACCGGGCGCAACAGCTCCAACGGTGCAAACCATAGGACGGTTAAGGCACCTCCAGCCCCTAACCGCCTCGGCACTTGGGCATATGGCCATGTGACCTCGCGTGTTGGCAAATGGTGGTTAAACCGTTTGAACCGTGTAAACCGACTCCCGCGCCCCCAACTCGCGGGCATATGCAAATAGTGAAAACCACGGGCCACGTTCCAAGCCCCACGCATATATATAATGGAGTGGAATATACAATGGTTATTGCATTACATATATAATATACGATTCACACGCGGTTATTATAATGTTAACACATGGTTATATGTGTTGTGCAATGGAACCATGGGTCGGGGCTAAGCCCCAGCCCGCCCCCTTTTCGTTTAATACTATGACCAAACTTAAATGCAATGTAATCCATATTCCTCACAAGTAATGAACGACGGCAAGTTGGTTATTGGAGTTTGTGAAAACACCATGCGGAGGAGAGGTCCGGGGGTCGAACCCCGTGGCCTCCAACATTTTGTATATAGAACTCCTTAGCCAACCAGTGAGTGACACGTGGTGCCCTTGGATTGGGCCACGTGTCCTCCTATTATTGGCCACCCAATGACACGTGTCAACATCCGACTCGCCCAAAATCGACCAATCAACATCTGCCATGTCACCACCGTATGGCCTGTACGATCCTGCCACGTCACCGTACGGACTGTACGGACAGGTACAGTCAGCATCCAAAAATTTTGCATGTTTGGCTTGGTGAACAGATCGCGATATCTTCTCCATACGGACTCCATTTGAGAAAGTAAATATACCGTCGGAATCAGGAAGACAAGACGGATGCAATGGCACTGTTTTCGTCACATTCTGAGCACTTTGAAAATTGAGCAAAATTTGATCCCCTGATCACAAGGGTACCAAGGAGAAGACACGTGGTCTCCTACTCAAGGCATCCATGACCACATTTTCCTTCCCTTGATGTATGAAATACCAAAATCATACTCACTCATAAACTCACTCCATTGCCTCTGCTTGGCATTGAGATCCCTTTGAGTGAAGAGATGTTTTAAACTTTCATGGTCTATTTTGAGCTCAAAGTTTCACCCCACTAGATAGTGCCTCCAAAGATTTAGAGATAGCATTACAACTTTAAACTCTAAATTATGAGTAGTGTAAATCTCCTCATGTTGCTTCAACTTCCTTGACGCATACGCTATCACTCCTCCATATTGCATTAGCACAACCCCCAACCCTTTCTTGGAGGCATCTGTGCAGATTGTGAATTCTTTTTCCATATTCGACACTCGTATAATTGGTGCACTAGTTAGTAACCTCTTAATCTCGATGAATGCATTATCACATTCTTATGTCCATTCATACTTGACCCCCTTGTGCAACAAAGTGGTGATGGGTTTCGCTATTTTAGAGAGCCCTTCCACAAATCTCTGATAATAACCCGCTAGCCTCATGAAGCTTCTTACCTCATGAGAATTTTTCGGCACTAGCCATTCCATAATGGCCTTTACCTTTTCTAGGTCCACAGAGATTCCTTCACCAGAAATGATATGACCTAAATAGTGAATTTCTTTCTGGAAGAAAGAACACTTCGACAAATTTCCATACAATTTGTTCTCTCTCGGGCATGACAACACCACTCGCAAGTGTTCCTCATGTTCTCTTTTGTTCTTGGAACAGATGAGGATATCATCCAGAAATACCTGTACAAAGCAATCTAATTACTTTCGGAATACACCATTCATGAGGCTAATGAATACTGTTGATTCATTGGTCAAACAAAAAGGTACTACAACGAACTCGTAATGCCCAAACCGAGTTCGGAATGCATTTTTAGGAATATCGCCTTCCTTAATCCTTAACTAGTGATAACCTGATCGCAGATCAATTTTTGAGAACATTGTTGCTCCTTTCATCTGATCAAAGAGGTCATATATTCGTGGCATTGGGTACCTATTTTTCATTGTAGCATAGTTCAAGTCCCTGTAATCTATACATAGTCGTAAGGAACCATCCTTATTCTTGACAAAAAATACCGGTGCACCCCAAGGTGAGACCCTAGGCCTTATTAGCCCTAAGTCAAGTAGTTCCTTCAATTGCATCTACAACTCACAAAGTTCTGGAGCCGTCATCCTATACGGTGTCTTGGAAATTGGATCTACACCAGGTTTTATCTCGATGGTAAAATCAAGCTCCCTCTCAGGAGGTAACCCTGGAAACTCTTTCGTAAAAACATCCTTAATCTCTGACAATACTGGGTGTTGATCCAAGCAGAGTCCTTTCCTTTCATTGACTACTTCCACTACATATAATGGACAACCTTGCCTCATGAAACATTTAACCTTCATGGTCGAGATAAAGTGTAGAGACACCTTCCTCCGTACACCATGGATCTCTACTGACCTCCCTTCATCATCAACACAAAGCACCCTTTTTGTGAAACAATTTACCATAGCTCGATGGGATTCTAACCAGTCCATTCCAATGATTAGGTCATACATCCCTAGAGCAGTGACGTATACCTTCAACCTAGTAGTACACACTCCCAGGTCTACTAGACAATTATCAACCCTAGGTCCTACAAAAAAAAATTCCCCCGAAGCCATCTCGACTTGTTTAAATTCATCGTTCTCGTAGGTTTCCAACCCACTCTTTTCTAATGCAGAAGGTAAAATGAAACTATCTGTAACACTAGAATCAAATAAAAATTTAACATTGAAATGATTTAGCGTACCTGACAACTCCACCACCATGGATTGATGTTCTTCTTGGCGATTATTAACCATTGCATAAATCTGGTGGCTACTACTCGCTCTTGCCATTAGGGCATTTCCTTCTCTATGCACAAATCTTTCTTGAAACTCTGGGCAGTCACGTTGGTAATGGGGTCCTCGACACCCCCAACAAGTAACATGAGATGGAACCTGCACATTGCCCTGTGACAGTATCTGAAATGAGTTCTTTCCCCTGGAGTCCCTGCCCCTACTTGTTTCTCCCTGAGAAGGTCGTGGACTTGCCTGTGTCATTGGTGATGAGTGGGATGTTGCACTCCCTACCATTGAGATACCTATAGAAATTTCCCTAGGTGTGACTCTATTTCCATAAGGAGGAGGCCTAGAGCTCCCTCCCCTGGAGAAGGTCCTAAGGGCCTTCCCCATGAATCCAGGATGTTGTGGAAAGGTTGATCTCATACCTTCGTTTAAGCTCATATGCTCCTCTGCATAACGTGCATTTTCAACTGCTTCAGTTGTTGACGACGGTTTCCACATCCGTACCATGGACCTTATCTTAGGGTTTAATCCATACACAAAATGTTCTACCTATCATTGATCGATATCCATGTATGAGAAATATTTTACCAACTCTATGAACCTGATCTCATACTCTTCCATAGTCCTATTTCCCTGAACTAGAGCATGAAATGCTCCAACCTGTTGTTCCTCGTAGTAATTTGACAAATATTTCCTCTGGAACCTTTCCTCAAAACGTTCCCATGAGACGGTGTTTGGAGTAAGGTGCAACTGCCTCTCTAGGTTACCCCACCAGTTCAAGGTATTGTCCCTCAACTAAAATATTTCTATTTTCACCTTTGATGTGGAAGCATAGTCTCTTAAGGTGAAGCATCGTGTCATCTCTTCCAACCATGCCTCTGCACGTTCACTTGCACGACCTCCGGAAAACTTTGGGACTTTGATCTTCTATATTTCTCTGGTGATGTCCTTGGGTGGAGGCCCTCCCTTTGAATCCCTCGATGCTTTAGGGTTACCCACTCCATATGGTGGGGGTTCCACTTCGACATCTGCTGACTTACGCCCCTTTAAAGTCTCATTAATAGCCTCCAAAGAGCTCAAAATGAGAGTTGATTTAGGCAATGGTAGTGGCAGCACTGGCATTGGTGGTCCTTGCGACGATGCCCCTCGGCCTCGATTTCCCTGAGTCCTAACCATCTTGAATAATTGAATTTGCATCAAACCAAATGCTTGTCAAGGAAGAGTTTAAGGTAGTTCACATTCGCTCAACTTATACTTTTAAAAATAGGGTTAGGCGTAAGTTTTTTTTTACTTGTATGTAAACAGACGCTACTCTTTTTAGGGTAAGTGGCTTAGGTTAGGGTTAAAGCATCTAATCTTTGTAACTTCATCTAGGTAAGCTACTAGCTTGTCTCCTTGCTAACTATGCTAACACCATAATGTACTCTTCAATTACTCTAACTTAATTATTTAGTCAAGCATTTAACCCTTCCCTATATCAATATATGACATTCATATTAACCACCCTTATAATAATATTATTATATATATCCTTGTAATACCACAGTTTCCATATGTTTGTCCTTCATTACTTTAATCTTAGTTACCTTACTATTTAACCCTTTATTTACCACTTCCATACATATTTTATAATATAGCAATACTTTTTTATGTTTATTTTTATAAAGGTTTATAACGATAACCTATATACACCTTTATAACCCATCACACACACACACACACACACACACACACACATATATATATCATTTTGTAATAATATTTTTTTTATCCCTTTTTGTTAATTAAATTAAATCGAATTTTAATTAATTTATTTAAATTTTAATTTATAAAAACATTCACCCCTAAATTAAATTAAAATCCAATTTATTAAAATAAATAAATAACTATAAATTAAGTTTAAATAAATAAACTAAATTCGATTTTAATTTTATTTAATTTAATAAATACAACTAATTTTTTTTATAATTGTTTATTATTATTATTATTATTTAATAAAATGAAATTTAAATTTTAAATAAATAATTATAATAAAGAAAAGAAAGCAAAAATTTAATTGATAAATAATAAAAAAGACTTACCCCGTAGGTAACATGGACCTTGCATGTGATCCACATGTTAATGGCTCTCATTTCCGTAATTAAAAAAAAATTGTGAACATTTAAACCCTAATCGCCCCCATTCCTTTCTCATTTGCTTGGTTGTCTGGTGCGTTTTTACGCAGAGGGTGAAGGAGAGAGTTTAGGCATGGCTATGGGTCCGACTCCGCCATATTAGAATTGAGTTTCCAAGTGGAGAGCTCGGCGTTGAGGATGGAGTTATGTTGGTTGTTGCATTGGCTCTGCCAGCACATGTTCCAACCCTACTGTCTACGCATTGTGCACAAATGTTGTCCCCTTGTGAGCTCTCCTCTCTCAGTGGCTTAGTGCTAGTTTGTTGTTGTATGATTTGGCATGCTTGGAATGCAGGCTTGGATGCTCGATGGGTATGGAGCTATGGGCTTTCCTGGGTGTGGCGCTTGGTGTTCAACTCGTCATTCCAAATACTCTAGGTGGAATGATCGGGAATTGGTTTTTCTCTTGAGCGTTGGCTTGTGTTTGGTGAGGGTTCCTTCCTCATGGCTTGTCTTGCACTTGATACTCACGCTTAGGCTCAGCTCTTGGTGATGGATTTACAGCTCTCTGTGTAGCTCTCGGTTGTAGCCGCGCTCGTACTGTATTGGTAAATGAGAAACGTGCAAGCACACTTGTAGAGAGCATTGAACGAATCCTCTTGGAGCTCTTGGCATGTACCTAGAGCAAGAGTAAGTTGGCTTGTGGAATTGGTGCTTGGGCGTTGGGTTGTGTGTTAAATTTGCATGGTGACCTTCGGCTCTCTGCCTGGAAGATAGGGTTTCATGCATAGTGCACTATTGGTGACTCGTGGCTTCTCCTGGGTGTCTTTGGTGCTTCTTCTCGGGTGTTATAGTGTTGGGCGATTGCTACGACTTGGTATGGTGGATCTATGTACAGAGCGCAAGAGCGAGTTGGCAAGTTGGAAATAGCTCATTGTGGAAGACACTAAGTCTGGTGGAGGGGGTTCGACCTTGCCGACCGACGCTTGGCACTTGGTACTTGTTCTTGGTCATTGGACTTTGATATGTGTTGTGACTCTCGGTCCTATGCTTCAAATTTAGGGCTCCATGGTTGTAGGCCAACTCATTTTTTATTTATTTATTATTATTATTTTATTTTATTTTATGTTTATTGTTGGTTCAGTGATTTTCTTACACAATTTAATCGCCATCATTTTACCCTCCTTTGATTTCAAGCTTTTATGCTTGAGAAATGTAAGTGTTTCTTACTATGGGGTTATAAAACAATCGATTCTATTCAGTTCAAGCTGACATAGTTCCTTCTTCTACTACAACTTCTAAAATGTGAGGTCACCCTGAGAATGTTTGTAAGAGTTATCCTACCATCTCTCTTTATTTCTCTGTTGAACATGCTTATTCAGTCTCTCACTTTTGATCTTTCTCAGAACTTTTGAGTAATAAAATGCAAAGACGAATGGGTTTGAAGCATAGTGTTAAATATGCTCCTATAAAAATACATATTAACATTGAAAATATATGCATTTTAGTTCTTAGAGAAGCGAAAACTTAGAATTTTTTTTTTTATTTTTTTTTAAAGATACTTCTTTTTATCTAACCTTGTGAAAATATTTTATTTTTTTTATACAGGAACAAGGGGATGTGGTTGTGGCTAGGATAGGAGATGGGAGGATGAGGCAGTTTGCAAAACTCCTTCCTGCCACTCATCATTTCATCACTTGGGTTATATTTTGTTTTTCTAGGTTTCTTTGGTTACTTCCTTTAGGGTTTCTGGGGTTATGTATGGGTAAGCCCTAGGTTTGAGTTTTGAAACCGAGTTATGATACCATTTGTAAGGCTTGGATTACGGAGCCTCATAAAAATAAATATAAATACATAAATTCTTTTTAATCTACTTCTTTAATCATTGCTACTTAGTTTAGAATCTTTTTAAATCTTCTTTCTTGATATTCTTCTACCAGCGTAATAATTGACAGTTTAGCAGCATACTAACAACATACTAACAATAGTATAATAATTAACAACAATATAATGATAACATCAAGCAAAAAATGCATAAGGTATTTACCTCAACCTAAAGCTTAGTTGTCTTATCCCTTTCCGGGTTGATGATGTTGATCCTACCCAAACTAAGTATTAACCTCCCAACCAACTAGGAATAGCATCTCCAGCTCCCTATCTCTAGGAATCCTTGTGGTTTCCTGGGACACGAGCCCACAATTCCCAACAACAACTATGTCCCTCTGAGAGTCCTCAAGCCAAATTGTCCACTAAAACTCCTCTTTCATTTCTTACTCCTCCTTCTTCCCCCAAATTTTCTTACCTTCCCAAAAACCAAATATGTCCTTCCCCAAGTTCTCCCCCTCTCCCTTATCCTCCTCTCTCAAATCCCACCCCCTCCTTCCATTTCTCTAACTGCCTTATCCCCCATTAATTCCTCAACCACCTTACCCCTCCCATTAATTTCTTCAACTACCAATTTTAATAATATTATAATAAAGTCTCCATAAAGTTATTTTAATAATTAATTAAATTAATATTTATCATTCATGATAATTACATAGTTAATTAGGGTTGTTACACATAAATTTCTAACCGTGAGGAGTTATGTGACATTCCACATACCACCAGAAATGGAATGAAATGTACTATCCATATGGAATAGTCTTACCTGCAAATATATCAAAACTCATACCATTATCCATCAAACAAACTTGGGTCCATTACCCAAACCTTTGTGCTACCAAAATTTTCTACCAAACTTTCTTCAAGGGTTGACATCAATGACAACCAACCTAGATAATCAACAATCTCCCCATTTTGCATTGATGGCAACACTATGATGCAATACTTGAAGTCATATCACTCATTCTCCCCCTGTGACCATTTCTCCCCTTGGAACCATGCCTATGTGCTCTTTCTCTAAGCCTGTATCTGATAAATCTCTCCACTTTCTCATCAATGGCAAAGGTATCTTTCCATCTGGGGCTACTCCCCCTAACTTAAATGTCTTTGGGGATACTCCCCCTGACTGAAATCTTCCTGAAACTGATCTCCCAACCTAAACTGTCCTCTTTATGGTGCTTCCTCATGTATATCTAAGACATATAAGATAAACATTCAAAATCATTTATTTTGGAGTAGAAATTACTCTGAGTCTCTGACGAAGATACTCAAAGGATTCTCTTGAAAGCGATTTTGTAAAGATGTATGCCACTTGTTCTTTTGTGCCCACATATTCAACTCTGATGTTCTTCTCTGCAACCTATTCCCATAGAAAGTGATACTTTATTGGAATGTTCTTCGTCTTGGAGTGCATCACGGGGTTCTTTGAGATATTGATGGCGCTTGTATTATCACAATAGATTGGAATGGGATCATCATATTCAACCTCTATATCTGTTAGAGTTTGTTTCATCCATAGAACCTGTGTACAACATGTTGTTGTTGCAATATACTCCTCTAGTTCTTATGTTGAGTATGATGATCGATTGTAGATAAGAGTTTTGGATACCATAATCCAAACTCTTATGTTCCTTTGAGATATATGAAAATCCTCTTCACCGCTAATCCATGTGATTTTTTTGGTGCTGCTTGAAATTGTGCCACTTGTCCAACTACTTGCATTACATCTGGTCTGGATGTTGTCACATATAGTAAGCTACCATTCATTGACCTGTATTGCCTCTATTCTGTATACTTTGAATCATCATCTTTTCTCAACTTGCAACTAGTTTTCACAGGAGTGGTAACTGGTTTGCAATCTTCCATTCCAAACTTCTTTAGCATTTCTTTGATATACTTAGTTTGAGAAACAAAAATTCATTGGTTTCTTTGACGTATCTGAAGACCCAGAAAGAAGGATAGTTCTTCGAGTAATGACATTTCAAATTCATTTTGCATATCCTTTGAAAATTTATGGCTTAACATGTCATCATTGCTTCCAAAAATAATATCATCAACATAAAATTCAATTAATAAAATACTATCTTGAGTTACCTCGATGTAGAGGTTTCTTTCTGCACTTCCTTTTCTGAAACCTGCATGTTGTAGATATTTATCCAATCTAGAGTACCATGCTCTAGGAGCTTGTTTTAGACCATACAAGGCCTTCTTCAATTTATACACATAATATGCATTCTATGACAACTGAAATCCTTCTGGTTGTTCAATGTAGACTTATTCTTCAAGTTCCTCGTTCAGAAAAGATGATTTCACATCCATCTGATACACTTTAATATTCTTGGAGCATGCATAATCTAGGAGAAATCAGATTGCTTCCATTCTAGCAACTGGAGCAAATGTCTCTTCAAAGTCAATTCATTCAAACTGTGTGTATCCTTTACATACCAATCTAGCTTTGTTCCTTGTAACATGTCCATCTTCATTCAATTTATTTATGAATACCCACTTTGTGCCAATCACATTCTTATTCTTTATTCTTGGAACCAATTCCCAAGTGTCATTCTTCTCTATTTGATTCAATTCTTCATCCATGGCTTTATTCCAAAATTCCTCCTTGTTGGCCTCTTCAAAACTGTTTGGTTCAATTGTAGTTGAGAGTGCTAGGTGTGTTTGCTATGGTGAACGGATTCTTCTTCTAGTCTCAATTCTTTTATCTTTGTTTCCGATAATCTGATCTGAAGGATGATTCTTCTGTACTCGTTTGCTAGGTGTCTTTGGAGGCACTTGTTGAAATTTCTCTTCTACTTCTATATAATCCTCTTCATATTCCCTTTCTACTTCTTGTTCATCTTTTACTTCTTCTTTGTAAAGTTGTTCCATTGATTCATTTTCTTCTTCCTTTAATTATCGTCCACCTGTTTCATCAATTGTTACATTAATGCTTTCCACAACTTTGTTCAACCTCATATTGTAACACTTGTATGTTTTCCTTGTACTTGAGTAACCAACAAGTACTCCTTTGTCCACACGAGAGTCAAACTTTCCCATTCTACCATCTTCTGTTTCGATGTAGCATTTGCTTCCAAATGCTCTGAAGTGCTTCACATTTGTTGGTCTTCCTTTCCATAGTTCGTAGGGAGTTTTGTTATTGTTGTTTCTAAGAATTACTTTGTTTTGAATGTGAACCGTTGTATGCATTGTATGTGTCCAAAATATATCTATCAATTTGGAATGCATTAACATTGATTGAGCCATTTCATGTATTGTCATGTTCTTTCTTTCAACAACTCCATTATGTTGAGGTGTACTAGCAATGGAGAATTGCATTTGTATTCCATGCTTTCTACAGTAGTCCATAAATTCATTTTAAGTGAACTCTCCTCCATTATCAAATCCCAAACATTTTATTTTTGAATCCATTTCATTTTCAACCAATTCCTTGTAGACCTTGAAGTTTTCAAAATCTTATGACTTATTCTTGAGAAAGAAAACTGCAGTCATTCTTGTATAACCATCAACTAATAACATAAAGTATTTCTCACCTTTTAAACCCTTCGTTGTAGTTGGTCCAACTAGATCAGTATGCACAATTTCTAGTGGTCTTGTCATTAAATATTCTTTTGATTTAAACCTGGTCTTTGTTTTCTTTCTGTGTTGACATTGCTTGCATAAAGTGTTGGTTGGTTTCGTAATCTGGGGCATTTCTATAACTGCTTCCTTTTTTCTGACTTTGACAAGGTTATCAAAGTGTATGTGACCCATTATTCTGTGCCATAGCCAACTTTCATCTTCCTTTCCTAGACATCACTTTTCATTTCCAATTTCACTTAGTACATATATGTTTCTTGAAGTTCTTGCAGTTGTTGCAATCAATTTTCCTTAACCTTCTTTTCTTATCTCGCACTTTTGTGAATCGAAAGTAAATTTATGACCTTGGTCACACATTTGACTCACACTTAGAATATTATGTTTCATATCTTCTACTAATAGAACATTTTCTTCCTTGGTATTGTTGTTTCCAATTCTGATTGTGCATTTTCCAATGATTTTAGTTAAATAATCATTTCTAAAGGAGACCAATCCATCTCTTTCCTTTCTTAATGTAAGAAACATGTATGTATCACCTGTCATGTGTTTTGAACAACCATTATCAACATACCAACCATGTTTCTTCTTCTTAACTTGTAGAGAGAGTGTGCATTCTTCATTGTTATACTGATTATATTTTCTTATCCATGCTCTCTTCTGAGGTTCATGTCTGTGATTGTTGTTGTTTTGTTGTGTTTCTCTAGGAGGAACTATCATTCTGCAATCTTTGGTCATGTGTCCAAAGTTGTTACACTTGTAGAATTCCACTTCAGTTCTCAATGATTCAAGCCTGTTGTAACTTCTTCTTTATGTTTCACTAGGCCTTCTTGGATAACCCTTTTGTGTATTACTTTCAAGGTTGTTTATGTTTATGTTGCTAGATTTTCCACTCATAGATTTATGTCCAAAATTATTAAATGCATAACATAAACCAAAAAAGATAGTTTGATACCTAGGAGTTGAATATCTTCTAAAAGGAGTTTCTCTTTTGAATCCTTCTTCTTCCTAAGGCCTATCTGTCAATTGTTGATTCTGAAATCTGAATCTTCTCGGTGGAGGAGTGTCCCTATAATCTTCCTTGTAGATCTTTCTATCCCCTTTGATTGTTTCTGCATAGCTTTTTGGATATTTTTCTTGTTATGTTGTTTTGGAGCTTGATCCCTTTTCTGTCTGATTGTATCCAAGTCCAAACTTGTCATCATGAGGTTTTTGACTATTGATGATGCCATCCAAAAATTTTGAGTTGTTCTGCATATTTTTCTTTTGAAGATCCCTTCTTAATGTGACAATCTCTACTTCCAGTTTTTCAATGATCATGTCTCTTTCTTCTAATTGTTCTTTGAGTGTTTCTTCAATTTTTTTATCTTCTTCTATTTGAACCTTCAAATTTGTGATCATTTGTTCTAGTTCCTGAGTGTCTTCTTTCTTTTCTAGTTCTTCTTGTAGCTTCTTGGTTTTCCTCTTTTCTCTTCTTATAACTTCTATGGCACAAAACAATTCTTCTCGGTAGTCAAATTTTTCGTCTTCATATTTTTCTTCGATCTATTCTTTGTTAGAGTATTCTACTTCCATGAATAGAACTCTTTCTATCTCACTATCACTGACTTCATCTTCATCTTATGATGAGATTTCTTCTTTGGTGCATAAGCTTTTCTTGAGAACTTTATTTGTGGTTCCTTTGTATTTATACGTTTGTTTTCTATTTGAGTAATCTTCATCATTCCTCTTATTTTTATTATGAGGACATTTGTTAGAAAAATGACCAATACCATCACAATTAAAAAAAATCAAAGGAAACTTACCTCTATATATGTTGTTGGTTCCCTTGTTCAATCTTATGACGAAGTTGGCCACTTCTTCATCATCTTCTGAGATGTCACTATTGTTGCTATGTTCTTTTTCCTTTTGCTTTCTCTTTTTCTTTGACATTTTGGATGCTTTGAAAGATGCTTCTTTTATATCTAGATTTTCCTATTTAGTTCTCATTTGATATGCTATGAAGATTCCATGTAGTTTGTCCATGCTTATTGAGTCTAGATTCATTCTTTATTCTAGTGCTGATATCTTAGGGTGAAATCTTATAGGAAGAGATCTTAGTACCTTTTGACCAATTAAAGATTCTTTGATTTCTTCTCCCAATCCTATGATTTCATTTACTGTTTTATCGAATCGTAATAAATAAGATGCAATATTATCATCTTCCTTCATCTTTAGTTGTTCAAACTGACCTCTCTAAGTTTGAAGCTTTACTGCTTTGACTTTTGAATCTCCTTCATAAATATTTTGAAGTTTGTCCCAAATCTCTTTAGCGGATTTACAATGTATAACTTTAGTGAATATCGATTCACAAAGACCATTCAGAAGTGCATTTGTGGATTTGGAATTATTTTGACTGATTTTTATTCCTCTTTCATTTGTTGGCGGAACTGTTGGTTCTTTGTATCCATCTACAACCAATTTCCAAATTTCAAATCCCTATACATGTATATATGTTTTCATCCTTCTGCTCCAAAATGCATACTTATGTCCATCAAAATTTAGTATTCCATTTTTATACATGTTGTTTCTCTCCATGATCTACCTTTCAGTGGTTAAACTGATTTCTGAAGGAACCTTCTCTCATACCAATTGTTGGATTACTTAGAAAGCATCATGAAAATAATTTATCCTCCCTTGAACTTTGGCCTTCTTTACTTCACCTTCCCTCTGAAATTCAACTTAGATATCGTTTGGTTACCTCAATCACCTGTAGATATTCAATATGCTCAAGTGTGATTAAAATGAGAGAGCCTTGCCTCTTATTTATACTTTCATGTAGCTTCCTCAAGGGTTTACCTTTTAACCATCTTAACCCACTTTCCTTATTTTAGGGTTAACCCACTTCTAATTTCTCTATTAACTTTTTTATTTAAATAATTTATTTTGTATTCACTTTGACTTATGGTACACTCATCACTTCACTTTATTATTTACCTTCTAAAATCTCTTAAACCAATTTGACTACTTTGACCTTTTGGGGCTTCTAGATTACTCATGAGGGTTCTCCAACTTCACATAGCCATAACTCTCTAACCATGAGGAGTTATGTGACGTTCCACACACCAATGGAAATAGCATGACCTGTAATATCCATATAGAATATTTGTACCTGAAAATATATCAAAACTCATACCATTATCCATCAAACAAACTTGGGTCCATTATCCAAACCTTTCTCCAACTTCACATGGCCATAACTCTCTAACCGTGAGGAGTTATGTGACGTTCCACATACCATCGGCAACATGACATGTACTATCCATATAAAAAAGTCTTACCTACAAATGTATCAAAACTCAAACTATTATCCATCAAACAAACTTGGGTCCATTACCCAAACCTTTGTGCTACCGAAATTTGCTACCGTATTTTCTTCAAGGGTTGACATCAATGACAACCAACCCAAATAATCAACAAAACTAACCAACAATTTGACCCTCTTCAAATTGGATATCAAACCCATCAAAGAGGAAATGAATAAGCTAATCGAACTGGACCATGAGCGTAACAAAAGAGCCTTGAACCTTATAATTTTTGGTATAACAGAACAACAAGAGGAGGATATGCTAGCAATAGTCAAAGAAGAATTAAATAATAAATCACAAATTGATACAACTTACCTCATAGAAGAAAACAAGATAGGAAAAATAATTGATCACAAAGATAGGTTGATCAGTGTCAAATTAAGTTGTAATGACCATAAATATAGCATACTTAGTAAATCTCTGAGCTTAAAAGGGTCAGGAATATTTATAAATGAAGACCCCATTCCCGAAGACCAAGCTAAATTAAGGAAGGAAGTTCAAAAGGTAAAAGAAGCTAAGAAAGAAGGAAAATGGGCAATAATTATAAATCGAAAATCTATTGTTAGGGATAGAGACCAAAAGGATAATAATAAATAGGAATTTGACACACTCAGGATCCTTTTTTGGAATTGTCATGGATTTCCATGGTGCAAAGGTCCTATGATAAGTTGGATCCTGATGATATTGATATTATCTGTCTAGTTGAAACTTGGGAGCATGAGGAGTCTAAGGTTCCTAACATAGAAGGATTTGTCTTGTGGTCAGCATGCAAAAAAAAATCCCACCATAGAGGGATAGGAGGCATAGCTTGTTATATTAGAAAGATAATTTCTCCTCACATTCAACTTCATAAGATTGATCCTCTCAATTGGTACATTTGGATGGAAATTTCATACACCAATGCTAAGAAGATGTATATAGCAATTTATTATTTTGCACCTATTAATTCTACTTTTTATAAGAAAAACAATCTAGATAACAATTGTCCCTATAATAATTTAGAACAAGATATTTATAGTTTGAAAAATGAAGGTAATATCCTC
>JZKD02S1912242.1:9064-19215 GCA_000966675.3 Picea glauca
ACCATTGCCACTAGTAAGAGAATGGGGAATATCTCTATGTAGGAACTCAACCATTTTCAACTGCATCCTATTTCCAACATTTCAATGCTCTATATAGGTTTGTTCTATGTTTAATGGGTTAAATAATCATGTGAAGGTAAAAGTCCCAAGACATATTAATTAGGTGCCTATTGATAATTCAATATCATGTGGGTGCTTTGATGGCACTATGCAATTATCTCCAATGCTCTATGGGGCAAGTAGTCTCATTTTTTTATTTGAGTCTCATTTTATTAAATTCAAAGGAGGTATGGCTTGGCCTCCAACAACTTTTGACATTAAAATTATTCTTAAAAATTATTGCTAAAAACATTGTAATGGACTCAAGATATGGGTTATTATATGGTTTGTATAAATTAGATGAGAGGTATTTATAGGATGGAGAGCTTGGTTCTCTCAATTTATGAGTATCTTAAAAGGATGGAAGGGGCATTCAATTATTATTTTTAAACATATCAATAGGGAATTGACTTCTATAGAAGATATTGTATCTAAACTGTTGGGAAGGGGTGGAACCTATTACGAAATAGACAGACAATTCTCCAGATAATTGAAGAGGGAATTAAAATTTCAAAGACAAAAGTGGTGTCTAAAGACACCAACTAAATCTAGGAGAATTATGATGAGCCATCAGTGCTTGATGTTCCAACACCCCCCCATTAGCACATGTCTCTGGAGATTTAAGAGATAAAAATATATCATCATGACAGCCCCCAAAATTGTAGATTCATGAAGCCCAAGCATCATATAGAGATTTATAAATCTAGCTTCAAATAAAGGTTTAGTAAATATATCAACAACCTAATCATCTATTCTGCAATATTCAAGAGAGAACATTCCCATGAACTAAATATCTAAACTAGTGAGCATGGAGCTCAACATGCTTCATCTTACTGTGGGAAAACGGATTTCTAGAAACTTGTATGTCACTTTGATTGTCATAGTAGATTGTATTCGAGGTCTGAACATGAAGGCCAAGTTCACCCAGAAGTTGGTAGATCCAGACTAATTTACTACACGCTTGAACAACACCATGGTATTATGATTATGTAGTCGAAAAGGAGACTATCTTATGTTTCTTGCATGAACAGACCAACGGCCCAGTGCTTAAACAAAATAAATAGCTAGAAGTGGACTTTTGATCATCATTGTCTCCAACCCAGTCGAAGTCAGTGAATTCAGCCAGCGAATCTAAACTTTGACAATAATTGGTACTAAAATGAGTGGTACCCTTGAGATAGCGGACAATTCGTTTGACTATTTTCCAGTGGATTTCTCTAGGGTCTTTCATAAACCAAAAAACCACACTAACAAAAAAGGAGATGTTAGGTCAACTATGAATAAGACGGATGAGATTGTCGATAAAGTGTAGCATCAACTTTGGGATTTTGATAGGTTTTGGTGAGCTTAACTTCAAATTGGAAAGGAGTAGCACAAGGCTTGCAATCAGGCATCTTAAAACGTGTCAAAAGATCCTTCACGTATTTAGACCAAGAGATGAAAAAACCATCACAATGTGGTAATACTTGAAGACCAAAAAATAATGTAGAGTACTAAGATTTGTCATGTCAAAGGAGTCGGCAAGTTGTTTCTTCAATCTAAGAAAGTGATCAATATTATTGTTTCTAATGAGAAGATCATCAACATATACAACAATCAATCAAAGTGTCTACATTGATATGGAGTACATACAAGCTGTGATCATATTCACAATCTTTAAAACCCAGTAGAAGAAAAAAAATGTTGATCTTATCATGCCAAGCTTGGGGAGCTTGATTCAAACCATAAAGTGACTTCTTGAGTCAAAAAACCAAGTTAGAATCCATCACAAACCCTTGTGGCTATTCCATGAAAATTTCTTCAAATAGGTCTCCATGAACAAAAGCACTCTTCAGATCCATCTGATGGATTTTCCATCCAAATTGAGTAGCAAGGGAAAGAATCAGTCATAAAGAGTTCATCTTTGCAACAGGGGAAAAGGTCTCAGTGTAGTTGATACCTTCTTGTTGAGGAAATCCCTTCACAACCAAGTGTGATTTATGTTTCTCAAGAATACCTTCAAAGGTAAATTTGGTCCTGTAGACCCATTGACACTTCACATTGTTCTTTCCTTGTGGTAAAGGAACTAAATCCCAAGTGTGATTCTTCGACAAAGAATAAATTTATGTTTTCCTAGCCTATTCCCATTCAGGTCGTCTGTGAGCATCTGATTAGGAAACAGGATCAAAGGTTTCAATAACATGAGTCATCAATGCAACGTTGGCATGTTTCTTTTGAATTCAAGTTTGTCATCTAGAGGAATCATCATCGACATCAGGTCTAGTAGTTTCAATTGTCTTGGCATCCCATCTAGGTAGACAAAAAACAGGTGAATTATTTTTCATTACAGAAGGTCAATCAAAATTTGGAACAATTTCAGTCGATGGAGATGGAGGACTAGTTGAAACAGATATTGAAGGACTAACTGACTCGAAGGTTGAAGTTCTAATCGAAACAGGAATAGAGTTCAATTGGCCAGTTGAAGGAATGAAAAATGGAACGAGAACCAGTGTCGAAGAAAACATCAAAGGGATCATCCTATAACAATCTAGAGGAGGAATTAAACAACTTCATGCCAAAATACTTCTCATCAAACCATACATTTCATCTGATAATGATTTTTCATTTGACAGGATCAAACAATCGATAGGATTTCGACTCTTCAGAATATCCCATCATGATGCAAGCATGGCTCTTTGCATCCAACTTCTTTCTGTAATGATTGGAAATATGATCCCAGGAAACACATCCAAACACACGGAGGTGGTTGACTGGAGGCTTCTTTCCAAAACATTATTTTACTGTACTTATGGAAGGAACAACTCGAGTTGAGATGAAATAGAGCATATATTTTTCACAATATATCACCTCATCCCAAAAGCGAGGAGGTAGATATTTGGCCTGCAAAATACATTTATCCATTTCGATAAACATATGATTCTTACATTCTGCAATGTCATTCTGCTACGGTGTGTGGGGAACCAACCGCTTCCATTCAATACCAAATTAAACCAGGTATTCTTAAAAAGATCGATTTACATACTCACCGCCATTGTCCGATCTCGAGCACTTGATGGGTAGGCCACATTGTTTTTCAGTAAAGGCTCTAAACTCTTTGAAATTTTCAAAGACAAGATTCTTATTCTTAAAAAAATAGACCCATGTGAAATGAGAGAGATCATCAATGAAATTCAAAATATACCTTACACGTTCTAGGGAAGGTATATTGATGCAACAAACATCATTGTGAACTAGCTCCGAGAGGTTTTTTTTTCGCCATGCTTTGCTAGAGTCAAAGAGTTTCTGATGATGCTTGCTAAGCACACAACCTTTATAGACTCGTTTGGGGGGGGCACTTTAGCTAAGCTAACAACCATGTTCTAAGTTTCCATTGACTATAGACTTTGAAAATTCAAGTGTCTGAGTCATTCATGCCAAGTTTGACTTCATTCATCAGTGTGAGAATAAAAATAAATCAATTTGTTGTCGAGTCAATTTGTGTCATGGAATTTATACAAACTATCCTTTGGGTCGAGAAACCCTTCGGAAATAATCGACTGAACTTTCTTCAAATCGCGAACATAGAACCAACATAGCCAAATTTCTACAATATTACATGTCTGTGTTAGTTGAGCAACAGAAAACAGATTGGCGTTGAGGTTTGGCACATGATAAATTTCAACAATCTTCCAATGTCTCCAGGTAACATCACCTTGACCAAAAATATTGAGAGAAAAATCATTGACAACATAAATATTCCTCTCCTTGGCTTCATCCAAGGACGTGAACAAGTGTTACACATCAAAAATACTCACTTTTATAGTGTCGTAAGTGTCGTCATTACAAAGATCACAAGTGTCGCATTTTTCTCACAAGGTCACAAGTGTCGCATGTTGTTCACAAGTGTCGCAAGTGTCAAAGAAAGCATGCTTCCATGATGCCTATGTCGTGCCTATAATAACATGAGAAGGACACTTGAAACACCTCAAAAATTTGATTTGGAAGAGGAGAAAAGAGTCAGCAGGCTTGCAAACCTTTTTCCATCTGAAAGCACCTTAAAAACTAAGTTTTTGGAGGGGAGCGCTCCCCTATACCTCTTCTGGGAGTGCTAGCGCTCCCCCTTACACTGTCTGGGAGTGTTAAAAATATCTTTTTCCCTTTTGAAGGAGCGCTACAGATATTTAGAGCGTTGGTTCCCCCCTAAATCCTAATAGGGAGCGCTATAGCGCTCTGATGGCCTTTTTGAGGGAGCGCTACCTATTTTAGGCAACATTTGAGTTGTTGAGATGAATCAGGGAAGGATCTTTTCATTCTTAGAAGGTAATTGAGCTCGAATCCCTAGTCCAGCCATGATCTTAGGGCAGATCCTCAAATGAAGGAGGAAAAACCTCACCTTCCCAAAGGATATCTCAAGCTATTGAGCCTCTCCAAGGCTATATAAGCAAGATTTCTAATGGTGAAAAGGGACTGGAAAGGGAGAATCACACCAAACTTATGATCTTATAAGTGGTGTTGCAATAGAGATGATTTGGAGGCAATAGACCTATGATCTCATAGGGAGCAATCAGTGAATCTATCATCATTCAGATCGTGGATCTTTTGAGCAAGGGGTAGACAAGGAGGACTTGGCAGAGGTACTACAATCCATCCACCGCTGTAAGCAATGGTTTGTCCTCATTAATATAATTTTCTTGGCCTGTTTCTTTCTAATTCATGTTCAATCTCACATGAATTTGTCTCTTTAGTAGATAGACCTATTTCGGACTAATCTTGATAGAGTAGGAAGTGGTCGTACTTTTTTTGTCTACAGGGCTTATCGAGGAGAGAAAGATTGGAGCTCAACTCAGAGCGTGCAGGGACAACACCGGTAAAAGGTACTTGTTTTCTCCTTTCTCCTCACACACTAGTCCACCTAGATCTAAAAGGAAGTCAGTGACCATGATAAGCACTTTCTGTTTTAGAGTTAAGAGTCTAGCTCTTTGAGGAGATCTACTTGTCCACAGGGAGATTTTCCTTCAACAGAAACTGGTGACTCCGCTGGGAGATTTGTCTCTAGCCTTTGATGATCTTTCTAGATTTAAGCCACTAGCTTTCAAGCTGGGGGCATACCGAGCTTAGTTTTTGCTCTTTCTCGTGCTCGAAAATACATGAGAATGCATCTGGGTAGACTTTTATCTCTTTTTCGGACCTGTATGGATACACGAAAAACGAACCCCCCTCGAGTCTCCTTTAAGCTATTTTCAGACTCTCTAAACATGAAAAGATTGCTGAGTGATCTTGCTTCCTTTCCCACTCGTTAAAAGGTTTGAAAGGGAGTCTTTCAAGTGATAATTTATCTCTTTTTTAGCCTCGCGAGACTAACATTAGGAAAAAGGACAAAATGGGAGTCATCTTTAAGTCCTTTTCAGACTCTCTAAACATGAAAATATTACCGAGCGACCTTGTTCTCTTCACTCTCTTTAAATTATTTGAAAAAAATGTCTATTAAGCGATAGTTTATCACTTTTTCGATCTCGTCAGACTACTTTACGAAAAAGGAACTTAGAGAGATCTCTTTTAAGTGTTTTTCCAAACTCTATAATCATGAAAAACCTTCGAGTTTTTTGTCTTTGGACTCGCTAAACAAAACATCGACAGACCCATATGGGACCGAACCCTTACTTCTTCCAGTTTGTTAAAAAAAGGAAGAGGAATTTACCGAAGGTGATTTATATCGAGCATGTGTTACCCTCCTCGAGCTCGTTAAATTAAAAAGAGGTACTCGTCTATCTGGATGGGGAAAAAAATTGAAAGAAGAAAGCCAAGCAGTTCTTTGAGAACATTGCCAAGTAACTCTTAGAGTCACCCTTGAACACGGCACTTTGTCTTTGCATGCATTTCAATCCGCTGAACCTTTGCACTGAGCCAATCCTTTGAGTTTCTTTCACTCCTCTAGGTCACCCGACGTAAGTCACATCATCCACTGCACCATCAAATTTTGGTCCATGTCATGTTTTTGTTTTTGTGCCTCAGTGTTCAAGAGAATTATCTACCTTGAGAGTCAGGCATCACAAATATCATGTCTCAATACCCGTGTCAGTCCATGTTCATTTGATCTACCAATTAAATATCTATGTTTGTTTCATGTCGTTGATGGGGGATACATCAAGGCCGTCCCTCGACAAGCCTATTCATGTCGACTTCAACACATTATCGAGGAATTAGACTTAGAAACCAGTTAGTACTTTGGGACTTGCATGCCTCAATGGCAGGCTTCCTCACGTCCGACAGCTGTTTTACATCACTGACCTCTGATCGGATGATTCCATGGATGTTCGACTTTATCTCATCCATTCACATTCGTTGGAATGTACTAGAGTACCTTGGGAATCATTGACATTAATGTTGATCTCCCTCGCGCTTGTTAACGGTTTACATCATTGGTCGGTAATCAAGTGGTTTCTACCATGTTAGACATCATGACCTCTATTCACATGGTTAGATTCGTACTACATCGGGATCAGTAAGAAGACCCTGGGTTGAGTGATCACTTTGATATGTACTTTTCCCAGGTTGCGATGGAGTTTCTTTTGAACAATGACACATATACTGTGACATAGATCCACTTTGTATTGGTTGTGGCTATGTCTTGTCATCTCGTAGATCCACTGTGTATTTTTCATGGCTATGATTAGTTCAAGTCATCAGAGTATAGATCCACGGTGTATTTTCGGTGGCTATACATTTTTATCAATACAATTATGGATCCGCAGTGTATTTTATGGCGGTCATACCTTGCAAGTCCTTATCACCCAAGCATAGGTATGCCTGCCTTGGGTTTGAAACATGTCATAATATTTGTTCGATGTTTGTGTGAAGCATCTGTCAGGTTCTTTGCGTCTATACCCTTGCTTGAAAGTCTACAAATCATTTCAGTTATCAGTTCGTCTTCTAACTTCATACTTTGGGGGGCAATCTGTTACACATAAAAAATACTCACTTTGATAGTGTCGCAAGTGTCGTCATTACAAAGGTCGCAAGTGTCGCATTTTTCTCACAAGGTCGCAAGTGTCGCATGTTGCTCACAAGTGTCCATGATGCCTATGTCGTGCCTATAACGACATGAGAAGGACACTTGAAACACCTCAAACATTTGATTTGGAAGAGGAGAAATGAGTCAGCGGGCTTGCAAACCTTTTGCCATTTGAAAGCACCTCAAAAACTGAGTTTTTGGAGGGGAGCGCTCCCCTATACCTCTTTTGGGAGTGTTGGCGCTCCCCCTTACACTATCTGAGAGCGTTATAAATCTCTTTGGCCCTTCTGAAGGAGTTCTATAGATATTTAGAGCGTTGGTGCCCCCCTTAAGCCTACTAGGGAGCGTTATAGCGCTCTGATGGCCTTTTTGAGGGAGCGCTACCTATTTTAGGCAATAGTTGAGTTGTTGAGATGAATGGGGGAAGGATTTATTCATTCTTAGAAGGCATTTGAGCTCGAATCCCTAGTCCAGCCATGATCTTAGGGCAGATCCTCAACTGAAGGAGGAAAATCCTCACCTTCCCCAAGGATATCTCAAGTTGTTGAGCTTCTCCAAGGCTATATAAGTAAGCTTTCTAATGGTGAAAAGGGACTGGAAAGGGAGAATCACACCAAACTTATGATCTTATAAGTGGTGTTGGAACAGAGATGATTTGGAGGCAATAGACCTATGATCTCATAGGGAGCAATCCGTGAAGCTATCATCATTCAAATCATGGATATTTTGAGCAAGGGGTAAACAAGGAGGACTTGGCAGAGCTGCTGCAATCCATCCACCGTTGTAAGCAATGGTTTGTCCTCATTAATATAATTTGCTTGGCCTGTTTCTTTCTAATTCATGTTCAATCTCACATGAATTTGTCTCTTTAGTAGATAGACGTATTTCGGACTAATCTTGATAGAGTAGGAAGTGGTCATACTTTGTTTGTATACAGGGCTTATCGAGGAGAGAAATATTGGAGCTCAACTCGGAGCGTGCAGGGACAAACATTAGTAAAAGGTACTTCTTTTCTCCTTCCTCCTCACACACTAGTCCACCTAGATCTAAAAGGAAGTCAGTGACCATGATAAGCACTTTATGTCTTAGAGTTAAGAGTCTATCTCTTTGAGGAGATCTACTTGTCCACAGCGAGATTTTCCTTCAACAACAAGGAAGCATCCTTAGCCATATAATGAGTGCACCCAGAGTCGACCACCCATTCATTTTGTGTAAAATGAGACAGCAAAGCATGAGAAGTTTCGACTTAGAAGGTGAAATTATCAATGGGTTGATGTAAAGTGGACACATCTCCTTCAAGGGATTTAACCTTCTCCTATAAATTGTCTCTTTTCTTCTAGCAGACTTTCTCCACATGTTCAGTCTTTCCGCAACAACCTCATCCTTCTTTCCATAAACAACAAACTTTGCCTAATTGTTTGTTGGATATGGAATCACAATCTTTGTATATTTCCACAGTCATTTACTCTTCAGTAGGGTTTCCATGTCTGGTGCCCATACTATATAATTTTATCTGTTCATAATAACAGGATCAATCTTCGAATCCATCTTTGATATCTAAACAAAAAATTTTGATTTCAATCAGTTCCAATCGAAAAACCATCATCCTAGAGTCAATCACACAACAGATCCGACTCAGCAAGGTTTGTAGATAACAGGTGAGGTTTCAAACCATCATCTCTAATACCATGTTGGGAAAGGGGTGGAACATGTTACAAAACATATAGACAATTCTCCAGATAATCAAAGAGGGAATTAAAATTTTGAAGACAAAGGTGGTGTCTAAATACACCGTTACAGCACTTAAGCAAAGCACATTGTGATTAGAACATCGCAATGTATAGTGGACCTTGATATCTCCATATGAGATAACTTGATCGCATTATTGATAATGACCCAAGGGGTCTGCTATTTATAGCCTCAATATCTAACCAACTTTCATGAAATCAAGAGGATCTTGTCCACATATAATCATCGATTCTAAGAGTTGACTCCATCAAATTCATGTTGTCTAGTCGGCTCGAAAATGATGCTTGACCTAATATTCCATGCATCCAACTCATAGTCAATTTTTGGGATAGTCGATCCACCACCTTATTATCTTCGACTGTTGATCAATTGTCCAACAAATAGACTTGTCGACTACTCGATCGACTGATGTAGAGATCTGGTCAATCACCCAATTGATTGTATCCAGATGTAGGTCGACCACCCAAGTGACTAAATCCAAGAGAAGTGTGATGAACCATCAATGCTTGATGTTCTAACATAAAGAAGGACTTTAGGTGGAGTGAGGAACATGGATGAAGTTTGAAACAAAATATGGAATTACTACGCCATTAATCACTTTCTCTATTAAGTATAACAATATTCATTTCATATAAAGTCAATAGTCATTTTGAATACTTTATAATACTTGATTATGTGGTTGGTAGTCTTGGTAGACTCTTTACTAGGATCTTTGTACAAGATGCATCTCTAGTTTTTAAATATGTAACACTAATAACTTGTTTTTTAGTCCAAGTATGAGTATATTTATAGGAGAGTTGCAGATTTTATGGTTAAAAATCAATGATGAACATACATGAGCAAGATTGGTGAAAGGGTAAAATCACGAAGGTGGGTAACACTTTCGTGACACTCTAATCTCCAAAATTCCGAAAAACATTATTTCGCCCGAACTAATATTGTTTTTCAGCCAAAAGATACTTTTTTCAGCCAAACTATTTTTTGGTCGAACCCTTGAATGTCAAATCAAACAGTATAGTGACGACGCCCTCGATTTTGTAGAAATTTAGTTAGAGCGATTTTTTCAATCTGGCAATATGTTTTCGGCTGAAAGATATTCAGACCGAAAAATTCTTTCAACCGAAAGAATATTTCGTCTGAACTATTCTTTCGAATGAACTATTCTTTCGACCGAAATAATCTTTTGGCCGGAAAATTGTTTATATATTAACCGCACATTGTAATTGTAACATTTTTCTCAGCTCTTCCCGATTGTGATAGTGAGTGAGTGAGTGAGTGATTGTGAGTGAGTGAGTGATTGTGAGTGATTGTG
>JZKD02S1912242.1:33569-59017 GCA_000966675.3 Picea glauca
TTTTGTCAAGATAGCATATTGTCTCAGTACAAAAGACAGGTTGAAGAAAGCACTCATCACTTGAGTGAAGGAGACTTGGAAGAAAAGCAAGCACTCATTCCTGAAGACAAGGCTCAAGGTTTGATTAAATCAAGTTGATAAGATTCAAAGGTACACATGGAAAATTGGTGACTATAGTTGAGATAGCAGTCTTTGTAAAGTATTATACCTGAAAGCATGTAAAGAATGTAGAGGTATATGCTTTGTTTGATACAACTAACATCTCCTCTAGGAGAGACCTTGTTTGTTAGTTTCATGTTGCCATGGAAGAATTCCGTGTCACAACACTATGAGAGTGTTGACCTCATTTTGTATTGTATTCCTTACCTTTAATATTTGCTTCATATAAATTATAAGTGATAGCTCTAAAGGATCTACTAGGATGATTGTTCGTGCTATTGCTTTATATTATCAGAGGGATATTACTCTTGCTTGTTGCTTTGTTGACCTTGCTCTAGGTCACATGTAATAACCCTGAGGAAGTCATAGTGAAGGTTGCAGAAGGCAACGTGATAAAGAAGAGACCATAGATGAAGCAATCATCATTGGAAGGGAAGAAGGTAGCTTGCATAAGATAAAGGGTCACTCAGAAGCTTCCATGACCCACGCCATTGAAGAATCTTGGCATAGAATATTAGCTCACTTCAACTACAAGGTGTTACCATACATATGCAAAGTAGTGACAGGCTTACCAGAACTCAAAGGTGACCATAAAGGCGTATGCAATGGATGTGCATAAGGGAAGAATATCAAGAACCCTTTTTCCGAAGTAAGACAGCAAGACAGAATGAGTCCTACAGCTCATTCATTCAGATGTGTGTGGCCCAGTGTCATCGTCCTCCATTAGTGGGTATGTATACTATGTATCATTCATTGATGATTATTCTCGTAAGACCTGAATATATTTGAAGTGTTCAGCAAGGTCAAGAAATTCAAGCCTTGATAGAGAATCTTTCTGAAAGGAAGATTAAGATACTCAGGTCAAATAATGGAGGAGAATATACCTCAAAAGAATTTGTGAACTTCTGCAAAGATGTGGGAATCAAGAGGGAACTCACTACTCCCTATAATCCTCAACAAAACGGTGTAGCTGAAAGGAAGAACAGAACAATTATGGAAGTTGTAAAGACCATGATTCATGATCAAGATCTTCCTATGTGATTATGGGCAGAAGCAGCAATGGCAGTTGTTTATGTGAAGAATAGATTATCCCATAGTGCACTTGGGTTCAAGACCCCAGAAGAAATGTTCACTGGAAAGAAGCCAGAGGTAAGCCATCTCAAAATATTTGGTTTTCCAGTGTTTATTCATATAAATAAAGAAAAGAGAAACAAGCTAGACTCTTTAGGAAAGAAGGGAATATTTGTGGGATCTCCAAGGCCTTCGGAATCTACATACCAGGTCACCGCCACATTGAGATCAGTAGGGACGTGACCGTTGATGAAGAAGAAGCACTTAAAAAATCAAGAAGATGTCAGCTTAAAGAAGTATATGAAGAGGAACCCGTAATTTCCAGGATTATAGAATCTGTGAGGGAACTTCCCAGAGCTGCAGAACCTGTAAGGGAAGTCGTAACTTCCCCTGATGAGGAGACTCCTAAAGACCATGATATAACAGAAGTTCAAGAACCTCATCAAATGACCTTCTCCCATAAAAGAAAGCATGTTTGGGCAAGAGAGCTTATTCAAGATGGAGAGAAGTATGGTGTTCCAGAAGGAACCACGAGATAGGTGAAAAGACCAAAGCCATTCTCCCGTTACACGGCTTTGATGTGTAATCTACTTGATGAAGAGCCTACATGCTTTGAAGAAGCCATTCAAAAGAAAGAATGGGTAGATTCCATGACAGAGGAATACCAATCCATAATGAAGAACGAAGTATGGGAAATAGTTCCCAGATCGAAGAATAAAGATGGGGTATCCTACAGATGGCTTTTCAAAATAAAACATGTTGCTAATGGAAGTATTGAGAAGTATAAAGCAAGATTTTTCTCTCATGGATTTTCCCAGAAGGAAGGGATTGACTATGAAGAGACATTCGCTCTTGTGGCCAGATACACTTTGATCAGAACCATTATAGCTCTTGTTGCCAAGATGAAATGGAAGCTGCACCAGATGGACATGAGGACAGATTTCTTGAATGGTGTCATCGAAGAAGAAGTGTATATAGAGAAACCCCAAGGATTTGAGGTTGAAGACAGGAAGCCTCATGTCTATCGATTGAATAAAGCCTTATACGGATAGAAGCAAGCTCCCAGAGCTTGGTATGGCCGTATAGACAGTTTCTTGACGAGCTTAGGCTTTACCAAGAGTAAAGCAGACTCAAATATCTTCTTCAAAATTATGGATAATGAACCAGTAATCTTACTACTGTATGAGGATGACTTATTCTTAACTGGAGAAGAAAATCTCATCGTTGAATGTAAACAGAGACTTGCCACAGAATTTTAAATGAAAAACCTTGGTCTAATGCATTACTTCTTAAGTCTTGAGGTATGGCAAAGTCTGGAAAGAATCTTCCTTGACCAATGGAAATACACGATCGAAATCTTAAAGAGATTCGACATGCTAGAATGCAAGCCCATGAATACACCCATGGAAAGGAAGTTGAAGTTGTTGGTCGATACTTAGTCAGAATTGATAGATGCCACACTGTACAGACAGATTATTGGATCGTTGATGTACCTGACGAACACCAGACTAGACATTTGTTTTGCAGTGAACACCTTGAGTCAGTTTCTGGTAGAGCCCAAACGTGTTCACCTAGTGGCTGCAAAACATGTGATGAGGTACCTTAAAGGTACAATGGATTATGATCTCATCTATGATGGAGATCATGACTTCACATTGAGTTGATATACTGATGCAGATTGGGTAGGAAGCGTTGCAGACATAAAAAACACTTCTGGATGATGTTTCAGTTTGGGATCAGCCATGATCTTGTGGCAGAGTAGGAAGCAATCCAGTATTGCTCTCAACACAGCGGAAGCAGAGTACATTGCTGCATGTTCTACTATCTGCGAAGCTATATGACTTCAAAATTTGTTGACTGACCTATTTGACTTGGAGATGAGAGAAACAGTGATTCTATGTGACAAATAGAGCTGCATAAAAATGACAGAGAATCATGTATTCCACGACAGGTCGAAGCACATAGAAATCCGCCATCATTTCATCCGAGACATGGTACAGAGAGGAGCCTTGAAGCTCCAGTACATTAGCACGGATGAACAGGTTTTTGACGTGTTGACCAAACCTCTATCTCGTGTAAAGTGTGAACACTTTCGAGATAAGCTTGGTATAGTCCGAAAGGACCCTCCCTGAAAGGGGGAGTATATATTTATTCCTTGCTTCTGACCTCGTTGTTAGACGTAAAGCAAGATGATTCATTGCTTCTGACCTCGTTGTTAGACGTAAAGCATGACGTTGTGTGTTCCTTGCTTCTGACCTCGTTGTTAGACGTAAAGCAATATGAATCATTGTTTTTGACCTCGTTGTTAGACGTAAATCATGACGTTGTGTGTCCCTTGCTTCTGACCTCGTTGTTAGACGTAAAGCAAGATGATTCCTTGCTTCTAACCTAGTTGTTAGACGTAAAGCAAGATGATTCATCGCTTCTGACCTCGTTGTTAAACGTAAAGCGAGATGTTGATATGTTCCTTGCTTCTGACCTCATTGTTAGATGTAAAGCAAAATGATTCCTTTCTTCTGACCTAGTTGTTAGATGTAAAGCAAGATGATTCTTTGCTTCTGACCTCGTTGTTAGACGTAAAGCGAGATGTTGATGTGTTCCTTGCTTCTGACCTCATTGTTAAACGTAAAGCAAGATGATTCCTCGATTCTGACCTAGCTGTTAGATGTAAAGCGATATGATGATGTGTTCCTTGCTTTTGACCTAGTTGTTAGACGTAAAGCAAGATGATTCCTTGATTCTAACCTCATTGTTAAACGTAAAGCAAGATGTGACTAGCACTGAGCTACCAGCTTAACCGTTGTGACATTGAGCCAGTGTAGTACTGTGATGTGCCAGCCTAGTGTTGTGATGAGGTGTCATTTTTACTGATACATTTTGATGCAGATGATGATGGCATTCTTTCGAGAATGATGATGTTGTCGATGAAGAAAATTTTCGATGACTCGTAAATATGCTAGCCAATGTTTCAAGATGATATTGATGATATTTTCCTCTTGATGCCACTAATGATGCAAACCTCTCTCGCCGGATAATGTTGAAGAAGACTCTTCTTGTTAAGGGGGAGTGTTGAAATAATGTAATTGCGAAGAGTATTCTTAATATTAGTGTTATTTTATTCATATGATTAATCCCCATTGTGGATTAATCATGTCGGTAATTGTATTAGGACCAAATCCCCTTTTGTGGATTGATCATCCAACAATTGTAATAGGAAGAATAAGAAGTCGGCCCCAGCAGTTATTATTGAGACCAAGAATTAAATTAAAGGTGGTTTTATCCACCCAGAGTGAGAGGTCGGCCCTGCCAGTGAAACCCTTTCACACATGTCAGTCTTGTATATATATGGAGGCTAGCACCTCACTTTATCACACAACTCACTTGTTCATTTTCTTATGAGGCAAGATGCAATTACCAATTGGAGAGAGGAGAAGAAGAGTGGCGCATATTTTGGAGAGGACTATCTGTATTGGTTTGAGTTATCTCTGGAACATTGTATTGGAAATTTGTGATAAGGAAGTTTTTGATGGGTTTTCTTCCCCTAGAGGGTTTCCCAGGATAAATGTTGTGTCTCTTGTGAATGTGTATTTCTCAGTGATCTTGTTCTTATGATGCTCTTATATATTGAAATGCAAAGAACTATAATAATTGCATAAACATTAACATTTTTGTTGTTCAATGTTGGAGATATTAACTCGTACTTGTCTTGTGCTTAACTTTTCATGAATTTTAAAACGATAGATATTGAGGAGAGATGTCGACACGAGATTCTCCAAGCATTCCTTGCAAACTCTCTAGGCTCTCCCAAGAAGGAAGAAAAGGAACTCCTTCTTCGACTGAGACTCCGAGTGACCAACAACAATCTAGTCAGAGAATATTTTCAAACGAGTCTGTGAATAGATCAACTGCATATTGTGCTCAAGCAAGTGTTATGGATGCATCTTTCTTAGATAGGTTGTGCATTGATACTCCTACACCTGAGAATGTAGGGAATACCTCAGGACAAGAGAACATTTCTAGTAATTTTCTTCGATTTTGTTTATTTTTGTTGTATTTTTGTGTATTTAAATTTATGTCAAGTTAAATGTTGTAATTACTTTCAAATGTGTGTGTAGACAATGATTTTAGAGAAAGGGATGACAATGAAAGAGAGAGTGGTTTCACGAAGATTCTAATGTTGGTGCAGAGGGTGAAGGTGGATTTAGGAGGCCGTTTTATCAAGAAACAGAAGATTACACGCCTACGTCCACCTATCCTTCGGATGTTGGCGATGAACTTTCATGTGAAGGGATTACTGAAACAATGACCCTTGATAGATTCTCAGGTGTTAAAAGGAGATTGGAAAATGATTTGGTGGTCTTGTAACTCCCTCATGAGAGTAAACAAAGCTTGCAGATTGTTGTGCATTCATTGCAAAACTTTATGGACACATATCAAAAGATGGGGCCAACCACTGACAGTTTTGTCGATCTAATGAGGCAGAAAAAGTCAGAGGTGATGGGTCCTGATAAATGGGAGACAGTAAAAAACGAAGTTTCAAAAGAAGACACATTTTTTATGTTCAACTTCAAAGATGGGCCAAAGCGTAAGATGTTGAAGGTGCAATATTTTAAGCACCCCGACATTGTAGGACATCTGTATAACAGATTTTAGACGACATATGGGAAATTGTCGTGGAAGGATGAGGTTCCACACTATTTTGCAAGACACTTTTATGCAAAGTTTTTCTTACACATGCACCATGATTATACTAGTCTATTGTCCAATTATTATGGCACTGGTAAATGACAGACATATGATCGCAAAAGGAGATATCGAAATGCAACATTATCGATGCCTCCACAACCTTTAGTACCTCTCCCAACAGGGGCATTTGCGTCAAATTCATAGTTTCAAGCTACATCAGAGGTTGGCAAAGCGTTATGAATGCAATCGGAAAAAAATTGGAAGCGTTTTTTTATGGTGTTGATGTTGGCATGAATCGTCAGCGAGCGGAAGCCAATTCCCGGACCACATTTGTTTATAAAACGGATTTGGATTTAGATACCATGTCATTAGAAGATGTTAAGGAGTATGCAAAATTTTGTCGTGATGGTTGGAAGAAGGTCATTCAGAATGATAACCCGAACAACAGATTGGTATGTGTTCCAGTTAGTAAATTTTTGACGCGTTTTAGGATAGTTTACTTCAAATTCTAGATTTAGATACCATTTCATATCTATAGAAATAATCGAGTTGTTATTGTCATTAATTGCAGTTTGGAGATATGATAAATGAATCTCCAGTAGATAGGGGACTTGATTCCACAAGTTTAAATTTGGATGGGTTGAATCGGGTATGTGTTTTCTAATATCCACAGATGAGCACTTTAGTTGTCGAATCTCCAATCTTTTGAATAAGAGATCAACAACATGTATAATTATGTATAAATGTGAACACATTAAATCCTAGATTTAGTTCTTAGTTGTGTTGTTCACAGATCCTTATTCTATCTCCTACTACTTGGTCATGCTTGTCTCAATTCTCATTAGGAGAGTTTGAAGAGGGTGAGAGTTCACAGGTATCATTTAATGTGTTAAAATCATTTAAATTTAATGTGTTATAATCATTTAAATTTAATTTTCAAATTTGAAATGTGTTATATAGGGTAATGTGGAGAAGAGAGTACCTGAGAGTGTGCTTCGGAGGGAGATTGGGATTGAGGASGAAGCRKAGGAAGCACCCAGATTTGGGAAGGATGTGTCCATTCAAGATGATTCATAAATGTATRTTTTTTACTTTTATCAAATTTTTGTTTTCTCAAATTTTTAGTTTATCCTTTYTTATTCAACACTTTAATCAATTATTTTGAAATATATAGAACTCCTAGATAAGYTTATCGTTGTCTTAAATGGTGTACATTCAAACTTATTTAAGGTTRGATCATGATGAAGACCTAATTTTGAACTTGAACATTTGATTATTTGWGAACAAACTCTATTCCACATTAGAAAAGAGAAAGTTTATTAATTTTCTTCATTGCATTCCTTGTTTTCTTGTCCAAGAATGGCGTARTATGGACATTTGTGTTTTCTACATACAATGAAGTGRATTCCTTCYTGCCAGGGTATTGTCAAACTCTTAACTAAATTGGTTACTAATCACAAAAACCAACATTCAAGTATATTTACAAATAAGATATGCATATGTACATGTGAGATAGCTCACACATAATTTCAAAGAGAATTTGATTATATGTAATATGAATACATCCCAAAGATGAAAGATTTAAATGGTTTTTTAAGAATGATTTAATATACATGTGCAAATTTTTGTTTTCTTCATGTACACGCAAGATTATATGTGAACATCTATTCCACTGCAGAAAGAGGAGATAAGTATTTTTCGAAAGAATGGTTTTTAATATGGAGATTCGTGAACGTTTTTAGATATAAGTAGTTTTTTGGAAGAATGGCTTAATATGGATATTTATGAGTCCTTTAATTTGAAAGGGCATCATGGAATTTGATTATATGACCACTGTAGAAGAGGAAAGAAGTATTTTACTGTTGAGGAGATTAATATTTTATTGTTGTGTAAATATGATCAAATAACATCACCTGGGATGAGAATTTCATGTGAAGGATTTGAGACTTTATCCACAAGGAGATAAGCATTTCATTGGAAGAATGATTTAATATAGAGATTTGTGATCTTTCTTCATACATAGTTCTATATTTATTTTGAGATTATTATCTAACTCTAACTCTGAACACAATTTTTTTTTTACTAAGGACACAATTTTTCTCTTTAAATTTTTTTAAGATTTTACAAATTGTTTAAATCATGTATTAATGTGAAGAGTAACTATCTTCTATTTAACTGTGGTTGGGTACATGTTATTATTGTTTATTGTTTATTTAATATTTATTTAAATTATATATGTTAATACATGTGTTATCTTATTTTTATTATTGTTTTTTATTGTTTTAGATGTTTAAATTATATTTGGTGGAAAGGAGTATGTTGAAGGATGACACTTAACTCTTTTGGTATGTATGTCAATTTTGTTTTAATCACAATTTTTGAATTCTGTTTTATTTCACATGTTTGAATTGTAATTTTTTAATTTTTGAATTATGTGGTTTTTTGCAGGTTTGAATTACAGGTATGAAGTGATCTATCTTAAAGTCATGGCTTAGAATCCATAATTTTGGAGTTAAATGTCTTAGTTTTTGTTATCATCCTAAAATGGATGTGGAACCTATGTATTTTAAAGTGTAACTATTCAGCCTTTGATTATAATGTGTGTGTGTGTGTGTGATATTTTTGGAATTCAAAATATCAATTTATTGTCTCATATTTGATTTCTCTTATATTGTTAAATGTTGAAATATAATTGTTTTGCTTTGATAATTATCTCTATCTTTACTACGTCAATGTTTTTTTTTGTAAGTGAGTTTAAGAACCTGTATTACTAAAGAGGGGTTATGATACAAAAAAGGGGAACTCCATGGTCTACCAAAAAGGAAACCAAGCCAGAGGTTCTCAAGTTGTGTTTTATGAAATAGGCAGGGGGATAGGACTGGAATGCCACCATGGGAAACCAGCCCAGTCCTACCATATCCAGTTTTTGACAGTATAAGCACAAAAGACATGAAAAGGATAAACAAAATAACAGTAGCAGAAGTTAAGATTGTCCCAGGACTGACTTGATAATGGACTAACCAAACACTAGTCCAGGATGATGATATGCTTCTTCCCTTCATCCGTCTGGCCCTTGTTCTCCTCCTTTTGGGGGATTGTGTGAGTCTTTCTGATATGTGTTTGCGCTCATTTCCTATCAACTGGCATGATGTCCATGTGATGGACGTAACGCAGGTAGAGGTGGAATTGAGCATCTAACCGCTCTAGCTTGGCTTTCAGGTCCGTATCGACCTCAGTTAGCAGTTTGGTAATGGTTTCCAGACTGTTGAGGCAACTCGGGATTTCGTTTAGCAGTTTCATGTGTTCCTTATTTTTCTCCCATCTGGCGTCCTCCCTCTTCGAGCTCACTTTACCAATAAGCATATTTGTTTGCCATGCCATCTCCATCATTTTGTGATAAAGGGTTTCCCTGGGCTGCATGGCTTCTCGGTTAGTTACCAAGTCTGCTTCTTGAACCAGAGCATCCCATGTTTTTCCCTTGCTCTTTTCATTGATTGCCTTCTCCAGCTGGGTTATGGTTGTCTTTCTTTTCAGTGAAACCACAGTATGAAAGGTGTCGTCCGCGTCTTTTTCCACCTGCTCCATCCTTGAAACTCACCAATGATTGTTATGAGTTCCCTTCCCTTGGGGGTTTCTTTTGTTGTTAGTTCGCTTCATTCGCACCATCCCGTCTAGCTTATGGTTGCTCCTTTGCTGCAATCTCAACCTGTTTATGTCTACCCGGGGGTTCCTCCTTTCCCTGCCCTTGTGTCTTTTGGTAGCCTCTACACTTGTGCTCTTCTATTTGCCTCTTTTCATGTTGTTTGTTCTCTTATTGAGCTTTCCCTGCTGCAGGATCGTCCTTCCAATCATTGTCTACCTGTAGAGGTGAGACTTCTCGTCCTTTTTCTCTGTCACGGTACGTATGTTCATGATGACTTGACCGTTATTCCTGTACTTTCCCTTGCCCCTACTTGCTTGAAATCCTACTGGGAAACTCCTCATACCCGGTCCTTGGCATGGTGGATCAATACTAGTCTGTGTCAATCCCTCTTGCCTTACGTCATTAACTATATGTTGTTTGTCGTCAATACTTTCCCATTGGCTTTCCCCACAAATCTTATTTTTGACACGATCTTGTTTCCATACCCTCGCATGTTGTATAAGTTGATCCATCATTGTGATTGGTAGTTGAGTGTTGGGAAGTCATATCCTGCCTGGGTCCTACGATCCTTTCGTTGGGACTTTCGCTGCCCTCCTCAATATGACCTCCCTTGCTTTTGTTGTTGTCTCGATCTTTTGTCGCTAGTTGGGTGCAGTCAGTTCTAAATTGTCCTTATGGAATGTTGATCTAGGTAGTATCTAGTTCCGGTCCTTTCTTGCTAACCCCCTCATTGGAAATTTTGTCAGCAAAACCATTTGCTAACCTGCGTACCTAGCGCAACTCCACGGTGTTAATCACTTACAGATGCTCCTGGATTTTTTGGATGCAGTGTGCCAAGTGCCATTGTTTATGAACCTTCCCCACTCTAGTGTCATTTTGGAGTCTCTTCACCATGTTGATGACCATGGTGGAGTCACCTTCCACGATAGTGTTGGTCATCATTTCTCGGCTTAGAATTTAGAGATCGAGCTCCAAGGCTCGAAATTCCGCTGCATTGTTGGTTGAGTTTCAGAAGCTCCCAACATACAACCGAATTATGTTTCCCCCACTGTCTCTGATCACCCCTCCCATTCCTATCATTCTTGGGTTACCTTTTCTCGCCCCATCAAAATTTAACTTGAGGAACCCTACCGGAGGAGGTGTCCAGTTGCGCTCTCCTAATTGGAGTTGCAGTGGCCACCCTACCTGTGTGTTGTTGCGCCTGTAGGTGAAAATTTTCTATGATTCGGGAGTCTTGGCCTATGAGTTACGCTCTTTCAACCTGTAAGTTGCGGCTCTGCACCATTTCTCAAATTTGTGAGATTATTGCTTCCTTTAGTTTCTCTTCCGGGAGGCTTGCATTCCTAAATATGTGCATGTTCCTTTCTTTCCATATTGTCCATATGATCATCCCTGGCATGAGGTTCCAGCATAAGTTTACCATTTCATTTTTCGTTGTAAATCTCATTCCAGTTACTGATGGTTGCGTTGATGTTACCTCGGGTCCTATTGGACTAGCGAAATATGCCTACTACCCAGTCCCAAATCTCTATTATGTAATTACAATCGTCGAGGAGGTGATTCCTTCTTACTTCTTTAGCTTGACAGAGGTGGCATTGTGATGGGCCTATGAAACCTTTTTTCCTTAGGTTTTCCCGTGTTATAATTTGGTTATGAAGTACTATCCATTTGAACATTTTGATTTTTGGCCATTGGGGGCTGCTCCAAATCTTACCCCACTGTTGCGTTGGGTCTTCTTGGATCCGGTCCGCAATGTAATTATGGGCTTCTTTTAAGTTGAATTCCCCTCCATTTTCCCCGCCCCATCTTACTTGGTCCTCTTCTTATGAGACTACAATTTTCATTTTCCCCAATTCCTCCACCACCTCTTTCGTTATTGTTGCGATCCGATCTCTATTTTCTAGGTTGAGTTTGTCCCAGATCCTCCATCTGTCGCGGATTTTCTCGTTTCCAGTAGTGATGGATTTTGATTTGCCTTGTGCGATCATCTCCTATTAGAGTTCCTCCCTATCCGGATTTTCCATTCTGGGTTCATGTTGTTGGTGCAGGAGCATCGCCAACGTCAAGCAAGCGTGGGGCAAGCGCCAACACATTTTGGACACATGATAAATTGTTTAAAACTTTTGAAGATGGATGTGCCAAACGTAAATGTAATAGTTAAGGAGAGGCGTACTTATAGATTGTAATCAGACCTTGAGCGACCCTCTCTCATCTAAAGGACTAAGAAGGCATTTATGTTAGTAGGTAGCTTTGAATTCTCAGATTAAACAGTTTTAGGAGTGGAGGGAAAACGGATATAGACACCCTCATTGTATTATTGTATGATAGTGAAGAACATTATCAAGGGAAGAGAATACGGAGCTGGAACAGAGAAACTGTGTTTGAAAAACACCCATGTACAGAGATTTGAGTTAATAGAAGAAGTCTTAATTCATATTCATGGCATTGTATTTGTTTCTTGTATGTGTATGTTGAGTGGTATGTTCATGGTTTTACTCTTTCTTTCATGCAATTGCTTTTATGCTATGTATGAATGATTTCTTGTTAAATGTTTGAATTCTGAGAGAGGGAGAGTAAAAAAATGAGTTTCAATTATTTCTCTATCTGAGCAAATATCCCTACAAGGAGTGCAGTTGAATTGTCCGCAAGGTGTGCGTTGACAAAGAATTCAAAGATTTGTCTCTGGAATTCTCAGATAGGACAGCTTTTGTTCTCATTTCCTTTGAAGGGAATATTTGACGCAGGAATCGTGCAAGGTGTGCACAGACCAAGCTTGGATGCGGGGTTTGAACCCTGAGAAAATATTGAAGGACTGTTGCTGCAAGGAGTGCGCGGAGTCGAAGGTGATCAACACTGAAGTGTTTGAAGGTTTTCCGCAAGGAGTGCATGCAGGAGTTTCTTGAAAGACTTGAAGTCGTGGAAAACCTCAGAAGGATTCGAACCTATGAAGTCGTCGAGGGGAAGAGACAGGCGGTCAAAAATTCTTCGTAGAGAGTTTGCGAAATCTTGCCATTCGTCCAATCTGACAGAGAAGCAAGGAGGTTACGATTGTTTTCAAGGTTCAAGATTAGGAGATCGTGAGCCGTCGGATCCTCACTTAGATACCCGTCAGTCGTGGGATCTGACAGGAGTTGCACGAGGGTTAAACCCTCGCAAGCAGAGTGAAGGTCCCGAAAGATGTCGGGATATCGAGGTTTCTGAATTCAAAGTATTGGAAGTCTCGAGGACAGGAGATCGGGTCACTTCATAGTGAAAATCTCGATTTTGATCTAGACTGTCCATCTGTTGAGACACGTGGCGGAGATCAAGAACCCGTCCGTATTTCGGCTACCGGGGTTTTGAGTTGACAGAGAAACTACGACATTGGGTAATCGCAGGTCACGAAATACCGAGACTGAATCAGGACCATCCGTCAGTTGAGACACGTGGCGACGATCAAGAGTCATCGGCATTTTACCTGTCAGGATTTCGGGGTTCAAGAGGATAGGAGGACATTGGCATTTGGTTTCGTGAAATCGCAAAATGATCGAGGACCGTCCATCATAGGAGGACGCATGGCTGAAATCCTTGAGTTCAAAAAAACCCCGATAGAAAAGTCCACCAGCTTATCGGGGTTCGGCGTTTCGCAAATCCTGAAGACAAGAAGCACGCACATTTTGAAACTGCGAAGTCCGAAATTTCGATAGAGTGGGAAGCTCCGTTGTGGGGCCAGCTGACGTCATTTTCGTCATATCAGAGGATCGGAAATTGGAACTTTGGGAGTTCCAAGGGAAAGAACCCATAGGCATTTCGGTGGTTCAAAACCCGAAATCACGAAACAACGAGGACCGTCCATCTCGAGAGGACGTGTGGCAACAATCTAGGTTTTTGAAGAAAAATCCCGAAAGGCAAGGTCATTTCGGCACTTCGGGAATCGGCACATTGGGAGTCGAGAGACCAAAAGGTCAGGCACTTGAGTCGCGAAAAACCCAAAAGGGATTGCGGTCATATAAGGGGAGGTCATGTGGACCAAAGGTATAGCTCAGGGGGCTAACTGAAGTTAAAAGCCCTTTCAGAAAATCGGGATATCGGAGATCGGGGGATCGAGAAGACTGAGGTTCTCGACAACGGGAATCGCGAAATCCCGAAACCCAAAATTGCTTGTCAGGAAGAGATCAGGTATGCGCAGAAGTCGTGACAGGGGAAAAGGAAGGACCTGTGAATCAGGTTTTTAACAGAGATTCTAGTGAGGAATCGAAAGAGCCACTTCGGATGGAAGGTGAAATTAGAACGATCTGTTAAGACCGGGAGGTCAGCAAAGAGACTGTGGCCGAAGCAGAGGGGCACAGTTGGCGTCGGGCTTGGTATCAGAGCCTAGAAAGGTTTCTTTGCTTTCTGTAGCAAGGAAAATGAAGATTCACCATGCTGCCAAGAAGAAGGGACAGGAAAACGCCCGATCTACTAGAGGAAAGGGAAATACCAAGAAGAAGAGGTAGGCAGATGCCTGACCCAACCATGGCAAGAGAAATGCATGATTTACGCGCCATACTTGAGGACATGGAGATAGCACATAGGCGCATAGTCAATGTTGGGGATCTCAGTGATTCCGAAAGTGAAAATGAAGTTGAACATGAAGAAGAATAAATTTTAGCAGAAGATGCCGCAAATGAACGCTTGATTAGAGTTGTCGCAAGGATGGGTGCCAGGGCAAAAATGGACATCCCAGTTTATGAGGGAAACCTGGATGCTGAAGAGATTCTAGACTGGATTAGAGCTCTGGACACTTATTTTGACTATGAAGATGTCGAGGAAGATAAGAAGGTCAGACATGCTGTCACAAGATTGAAAGGACATGCAACCTTGTGGTGGGATGAACTACAAGCTGACAGACGTTGTAAAGGCAAGCAGAAAATCAAGAGTTGGGATAGGATGATTTCGAAGATGAAGACAAAATTCATTCCCAGGGATTACCAAATTACTTTGTTTCGAAGAATGCAAAATTTGAGACAGAAACTAATGACAGTGAAGGAATATACTGAAGAATTCTACAGGCTGAACATCAGGGCAGGTCATCGGGAAAGTGATGATGAAAAGGTTGTCAGGTACATGAATGGCCTGAGATACGACATTCAGGATGAGATGAGCATGATGACCATACGAACGGTGGAAGATGCTTATCAGATGGCTCTAAAAGTTAAAGAGAAGTTGAGTCGAAAACAAGGTCAGAGAGGCCGAGGCATAAGTCAAGCCAGAGGCAAATCAGTTGCCTAGGATAGAAATCTGAAACACAAAGAAGACGAAAAAAAACCTCATACTCAAACTGAAAGATGTGGAAGTTCACAGAGAGGGTAGCATACCGAACAGAGAGGTCAGTATGCAGATGGAAACATTTTTCCTCATACTAGAGGTAGAGGAAGAGGAAGAGGTGGAGTAATAAAGTGTTTCACATGTGGAAAGAATGGACACAAATCTTATGAATGTCCAGATAAAAAGAAAGAAGGTGGTGAGGCTCACGTTTTCGAAGCACAAAGGCAGAATGTTGAGGCAGAAGATGCTGAAGGCGGAAGATCGTTAATGATGCGAAAATCTCTTTTGACACCAGAGAAGGAGATGGAGAGTTCAGTCCAAAGAAATAGACTTTTTTGGACTACTTGCAAAACCAAGGACAAGGTATGCAAGGTCATTGTGGACAGTGGTAGCACAGATAATCTCGTTTCAACGGAGATGGTAGAAAAGCTGGAGCTGAAGACGATTGAACATCCAAGTCCATATAGAGTTTCATGGCTACAAAAAGGACATCAGGTAAATGTCACTAAACAATGTTTAGTTGAATTTAAGATAGGAGGATATAATGATAAGATACTCTGTGATGTTATTCCCATGGATGTTTGTCATCTATTGCAGGGTAGACCGTGGCAATATGACAGAAATGTGGTTCATGATGGGAGGAAGAACACATACACCCTAGAGAAGAATGGGAGAACTCACATGTTGCTTTCAATCAAAGATAAGGAGGTGAAACCTGAAGTAAGAAACGTTGTACTTTTCATGAGCGAGAAGGAACTTCTTACAGAGGTTAAGAAGAAGGAGGAACCGCAATTCATTGTGGTCAGGAAGCCAACGATTGTTTTAACCAACACAAGGGTAGATGATTTACCAGAAGAGGTTCAAGAATTGTTGGAAGAGTTCGCTAACATAGTAGTGGACGAACTACCTCGTTCGTTGCCACCAATCAGAAGTGTGAGTCATCATATTGATCTCATACCTAGAGCCAGTTTACCAAACAAAGAAGCGTATAGATTAACGTCGCAGGAGAATGAAGAGGTTAAAAGGAAAGTCCAGGATTTGTTGGACAAGGGGTTGGTTAGAAAAATCTTGAGTCCATGTGTTGTTCCGACAGTACTTATTCCAAAGAAAGACGGAGGCTAGAGGATGTGTACTGATTCAAGGGAAATCAACAAGATAACCATCAGGTACAGATTTCCATTGCCAAGGATGGATGATCTGATGGATTGCTTAAGTGGAGCAAAAAAAAAGTCGAAGATTGATTTGAAAAGTGGATATCACCAGATTCGCATGAGAGAAGGTGATGAATGGAAGACAGCCTTCAAGACTAACAAAGGGTTGTATGAATAGATTTTTATGTCGTTTGGTTTAACGAACGCGCCAAATACCTTCGTGAGGCTGGTGAACGAAGTCCTGAAGGAATTCATCGGAAAATTTGTCATTGTGTATCTGAATGGCATATTGATCTTCAGTAAAACAGAGGCAGAGCATCTAAAACACTTAGCTACAGTGATGAAGAGATTACAACAAGAGAAGTTGTTGATAAACATGAAGAATTCATCATTCATGAAGACAGAACTCATCTATTTGGGTTTTGTTATTTCTGCAGATAAATTGAGGATGGATCCAGATAAGGTGGAGGTTATCAAGAATTGGCCATCACCGAAGAGCATATTTGAGGTGAGAAGTTTTCACAGATTGGCTAGTTTCGACCAGAAGTTCATCAGGAATTTCAGTGGAATTAGTGCACCGATGATGGACACAATGAAGAAGAGACACAAATCTTTTCACTGGACAGAAGAGGCTGAGAAGATTTTTAATCTGTTGAAGAGGAAAATCACGGAACAACCAATCCTGGTGTTGCCTGATTTCTAAAAGACATTTCTAGTGAAATGCGATGCAAGTGGATTTGCAATAGGGGCAGTCTTGAGTCAAGAAGATAGGCCAATAGCATACTTCAGCGAGAAGCTGAACAAATAAAAGGTGAAATACTCCACATATGACAAGTAGTTTTATGCTATTATTCAGGCATTAAAGAAATGGAGACATTACTTGATCCCGAAAGAGTTTGTCTTATACAGTGATAATCATGCACTGCAGTTTGTGACTCAACAAAAAAAGTTGAATCAAAGACATGTAAAATGGGTTGAATACATGCAGAACTTTACTTTTGTAACTAAGCATATTTCTAGAACTGCTAACAAGGTTGTTGATACTTTGAGCAGGAAATGTTTGTTGTTGCAGGAGTTCAGAGTTAAAACACTGGGTTTTGATGATCTCAGGAACATGTACAGAGATGATCCAAATTTTAAGGAGGCTTATGAAGCAGCTGAGAATCAAATTCTTAGGAACAGAAGTCAATGGACAGAATACATGATCCAAGAAGGATTAATGTTTAAAGGTAATCAATTTTGTATTCCAAAATGCTCCATGAGGGAGAATTTGCTGAAGGAGAAACATAGTGGAGGATTGGTCGGACATTTCGGTCACGACAAGACGTTCGCAAAACTGAATGAGTCATATTTTTGGTCAGGAATGCGAGCAGATGTCAAGAAATTCGTGGACAGATGCATAATTTGCCATCATTCAAAGGGGAAGAGACAGAATGCGGGATTTTATCAACCATTGCCAATACCTGAGAGGTCGTGGGATGCAGTCAACATGGATTTCATATTGGGGTTGCCAAGAACACAAAGAGGGTTTGACTCAATCTTTGTGGTAGTGGATAGATTTTCCAAAATGGCACACTTCATACCATGTCAGAAAAGTAGTGACGCAACTCACATTGCGAATCTATTTTTCAAAGAAAGCATTCGACTTCACAGCTTACCAAGGAGCATAGTTTCGAATCGAGACACTAAGTTCGTGGGACACTTCTGGATAACCTTATGGAAAAAGATGGGAAAAAATTTATCATTCAGTTCATCTTATCATCCTCAGACGGATGGACAGACAAAAGTCGTGAACAAGAGTTTAGGAGACTTGTTGAGGAACTTGGTGACAGAACACCACAGCCAGTGGGACAACATATTACCACAGGTGGAATTTGCTTATAATGATTCAATCAACAGAATCACAGGACAAAGTCCATTTCAAATTGTTTATGGCATGCAGCCGAGAGGAATTTTTGAGCTGAGGGATTTAGAACAGATTGCGACTATGAGCGCTAGTGCAGAAGATTTCGCAGAAGCGATGAAAGAACTTCACAGCCAGGTGAAGGAGCGTTTACAGAACTCGAGCCAAGAGTATAAGCGCAGAGCAGATCAACACAGGAGACAACTTCAATTTGAGGTTGGTGATTTGATTCTGGCACACTTGAGAAATGAAAGGTTCCCGAAGGGGACATATAACAAATTGAAGATGAAGAAGATCGAACCATGTAAGGTCTTGAAGAAATTTGGGGCAAACGCTTATGAGATTGAATTACGCGATGGGATCGGAATTTCTCCGATATTCAATGTCTCAGATTTGTACCCATACAAAACCGAGGAAACAGGAACAAGTGATGAACAACCAGAGATCTAGTGGACAAAGCAGATGCCTGTTGCAGAGAAGCCACAGATGGAAAGCATACTAGACAAAAGAGTTAGCAAGAAGACCAGAAGAAAACAATACTTTGAATACTTGGTCAAGTGGAAAGGACATCCAGTTGAAGATGTCAGCTGGGAGAATGAAGCAAAGATTCAGAAGCATGGACAGACCGTGCGAGAGCTCATGGACAGGAGCCCATGAAAACTTTCAAGTGAGGGAGTATGATGCAGGAGCATCGCCAACGTCAAGCGAGCGTGGCGCAAGCGCCAACACATTTTGGACACATGATAAATTGTTTAAAACTTTTGAAGATGGATGTGCCAAACGTAAATGTAATAGTTAAGGAGAGGCGTACTTATAGATTGTAATCAGACCTTGAGCGACCCGCTCTCGTCTGAAGGACTAAGAAGGCATTTATGTTAGTAGGTAGCTTTGAATTCTCAAATTAGACAGTTTTAGGAGTGGAGGGAAAACGGATATAGACACCCTCATTGTAGTATTGTATGATAGTGAAGAACGTTACCAAGGGAAGAGCATATGGAGCTGGAACAGAGAATCTGTGTTTGAAAAACACCCATGTATAGAGATTTGAGTTAATAGAAGAAGTCTTAATTCAGATTCATGGCGTTGTATTTGTTTCTTGTATGTGTATGATGAGTGGTATGTTCATGGTTTTACTCTTTCTGTCATGCAATTGTTTTTATGCTATGTATGAATCATTTCTTGTTAAATGTTTGAAGTCTGAGAGAGGGAGAGTAAGGAAATGAGTTTCAATTGTTTCTCTATCTGAGCAAGGATCTCTGCAAGGAGTGCAGTTGAATTGTCCACAAGGTGTGCATTGACAAAGAATTCAAAGATTTGTCTCTGGAATTCTCATATAGGACAGCTTTTGTTCTCATTTCCTCTGAAGGGAAGATTTGACGCAGGAGTCATGCAAGGTGTGCACAAACCAAGCTTGGATCCTAGGTTTGAACCCTGAGAAACTATTGAAGGACTGCTGCTGCAAGGAGTGCGTGGAGTCGAAGGTGCTCAACATTGAAGTGTTTGAAGGTTTGCCACAAGGAGTGCGTACAGGAGTTTCTTGAAAGACTCGAAGTCGTGGAAAACCTCAGAAGGATTCGAACCTGCGAAGTCGTCGAGGGGAAGAGACGGACGGTCAAAAATTCTTCGTAGAGAGTTTGCGAAATCCCGCTAGCCGTCCGATCTGATAGAAAAGCAAGGAGGTTACGATTGTTTTCAAGGTTCAAGCTTAGGAGATCGTGATTCGTCGGATCCTCACTTAGATACCTGTCAGTCGTGGGATCTGACAGGAGTTGCACGAGGGTTAAACCCTCGCAAGCAGAGTGAAGGTCCCGAAAGACGTTAGGATATCGGGGTTTTTGAATTCGGAGTATCGAAAGTCTCGAGGACAGGAGATCGGATCACCTCATAGTGAAAATATTGATTTTGATCTGGACTGTCCATCTGTTGAGACACGTGGCAGAGATCAAGAACCCGTCGGTATTTCGGCTACCGAGGTTTTGAGTTGACAGAAAAACTGCGACATCTGGGAATCGCAGGTCACGAAATCCCGAGACTGAATCAGGTTCATCCGTCAGTTAAGACACGTGGCGACGATCAAGAGTCGTCGACATTTTACCTGTCGGGATTTCGGGGTTCAAGAGGACAGGAGGACATCGGCATTTGATTTCACAAAATCGCGAAATGATCGAGGACCGTCCATCATAGGAGGACGCGTGGCGGATATCCTTGAGTTCGAAAAAATCCCGATAGAAAAGTCCACCGGCTTATCGGGGTTCAGCATTTTGCGAATCCTGAAGACAAGAAGCACGCACATTTCAGAACCGCGAAGTTTGAAATTCCGACAGAGTGGGAAGCTCTGTTGTGGGGCCAGCTGACGTAATTTTCGTCATATCAGAGGATCAGAAATCGAAACTTTGGGAGTTCCAAGGGAAAGAACCCATAGGCATTTTGGTGGTTCAAAACCCGAAATCACGAAACGACAAGGACCGTCCATCTCGAGGGGACGTGTGGCAACAATCTAGGTTTTTGAAGAAAAATCCCAAAAGGCAAGGTCATTTCGGAACTTCGGGAATCGACACATTGGGAGTCGAGAGACCAAGAGGTCGGGCACTTGAGTCGCGAAAAACCTGAAAGGGTTTGCGGTCATATAAGGGGAGGTCATGTGGACAAAAGGTATATCCCAGGGGGATAACTAAAGTTAAAAGTCGTTTCGACAAATCGGGATATCGGAGATCGAGGGATCGAGAAGACTGAGGTTCTCGACAACGGGAATCGCAAAATCCCGAAACCCGAAATTCCCTGTCGGGAAGAGATCAAGTATGCGCAGAAGCCATGACAGGGGAAAAGGAAGGACCTGTGAATCGGGTTTTTAACAGAGATTCTAGTGAGGAATCGAAAGAGCCACTTCGGCTCGAAGGTGAAATTAGAACAATCTGTTAAGACCGGGAGGTCAGCGCAGAGACTGTGGCCAAGGCAGAGGGGCACAGTTGGCGTCAGTTGCCACACATCCTCCCATAATCTGGTTGTTTTACCATTCCTCACTTCCCAGAAACTATGTTTCTAGATCCAGGTTTTATTGCACCAGGCTAGATTCCAGATGGTTGATCCTTCTCTTGTGCTCATAAAGCGAATTTGATCCTGGTTGTTGATGTCTGGGGCATACTTGGCCTTCCAAAGGGTTTCCCACAGTGTTGCATTTTCTTTGACCTATCTCCACCAAAGCTTCGCCTCGTAGGCTTCATTGGTTACTTGTGGGTCTTGTAGCCCCAGACCTCCTTTGCATTTTGGTTTGCAGACATTTTCCCAAGCCACAAGGGCCCATTTTTTCTTGCTTTCCGCTCCAAACCATAGGAAGTCCCTTTGGATGGCTCTTGTTTTTTGGAGTATTCCTTTGGAAGCAGGAAACACTGACATCATATAGGTTGGTATTGCTTGCAGAACCACTTTAGTCAAGACAAGTCTCCCCACAAGGTTGAGGGATCTATAAGTCCAGTTTTTCACCCTCTCATATAGCTTGTTGATCACTCCTTCCCATCTTTCCATTTTTCAAGATCTGTCCATCAAGGGAATTCCCAAGTATTTCCTTGGAAGGGTTTTGCGTTCAAACCCCAAAATATTTGTCAGGTTCCTTTGAATTGTTGGGTTGGTATTGAAGAAATATACCATGGATTTGGAATGATTGCTCTCTACTCCTGATGCTTCCCCAAACTCTTCTAAGATTCTTTTATATGTTTTTTCTTCCTTGACCGTGGATGTGCCATGGAGTAAGGTGTCATCAACGAATTGTTGGTGCGTGGAGGTAGGGCAGATTTTGAAAGGTTTAATGCTTGTTATTTCTCCTGCTGCAGTTGCACTTTTTATGTTCCTACTGTGTCCTTCCATCATCAGAATTAACAGGAAAGGTGATAGCAGGTCTCCTTTTCTGATGCCTCTTGAAGGCCTGAAGGGTTTGGTTGGGGCTCCATTGATTAACAGTGAGTAACTAGTCGTTGAAACTAATCTGACAATCCAGTTGTTCTAGTGTTGCGCAAAGCCAAAGGCTTCCAGAGTCTTGACCATATAGTGTCAGTTGATTTTTTTCATAAGCCTTTACTAGGTCAAGTTGGATTATCATCCCCCTCTCCTCTTGGTTTTCAACGTGTGTATCAGTTCGTGGGCATGGATGATGTTGTCCAAAACTTGTCGCCCTTCTACAAAACCCGCATGTTCCTGGGAAATCAGTGAGGGTAGGAGAGGTTTCAGTTTGTTGGATATGACTTTGGAGATTATCTTGTAAATCACATTGCATAATGCTATGGGTTTGTAGCGGTCTGGGGTCTTGGCTTCATTTTCTTTGGGGATTAGAGTGATCATTGTCACATTTAGCGCTTTCAATATGGAGACCAAGCGTCTGGAGTCTTCCACCACCCCATAGACATCATGTTTGACCACTTCCCAACATGCTTTGAAGAATTCCACTGTGAAGCCATTTGAACCTGGGCCTTTCCATTGGGCATTTCCTGGACCACTTGGTCAATTTCCTCCTTAGCGATGGGTTTGTTTAGGTTGATATTGTGTTCCTCGGTAACTAGCCTGGGGATGTGATGAGTTCTCATTTGTATGGCCTCTGTTCGATCTTGGTTGGGTTCCCGGGCTATCCCATGGAAGTGGTTTACCATTTTATCTTCGATATCCTTGTGGGACTCTCTCTCGATCCCATCCTGATCCCAAGTTTTTAGGATTTTGTTGTGGGTTCTTCTAGCAATGGTGGTTCGATGAAAGAACCTTGTGTTTTGTTCTCCTTCCTTTAGCCACTTGATTCTGGACTTTTGGCGCCATAGGGTCTCTTCCTGCTAGCATCTTTCTTCCCATTCCTGGGTCAGTTAGATCTCTTCATTTTTTCGATCCTCTGTATAACCCATGTCTATACATATTTCCTGGAGGTTCCTCATTCTATCTTCAATGATTCTCTTTTCTTGGTTTATGTTTCCAAATATTTATGTGTTCCACTCCTTGAGTTTATGTTTTATGTACCTGAGTTTCTTATATAGTTTGAACATCCTCGTCCCTTGTTTCGGTTGTGGCTCCCGCCACCATTCGTTGATGTTCTCCTTGAAGGTGGGATGTTTAATCCAAAATTTCTCGAATCTGAAAGGTTTGTTTTTCAGTGTGGTTTGAAAGTTTGCTTCCAGTTGGACTGGCCAGTGGTCTGAACCCCACCAGGGAAGGATGTTGCAATCTAAAGTTAAACCCTGTAGGATGATGGACTCTGACACCAGGAATCTGTCTGGCCTCATCGCTATCTAATATTGATTTATCTATTTGTTTTTCCATATGAACTTGCCATTACTGGTTTTGATACCAACCATCTCCACTGTGTCTATGAAGGCTGAAAAGTCTTCCGCATCTCTATCCAATCTTCTGGTACCTCCTTTTTTCTCCGCAAGTGTCGTGATGATGTTGAAGTCCCCGGCCATGATCCAATGGAGGTTTTTGGAGCGGGCTTTTAGTTTTTCTAGGTCTAGGATCATTCTTCTCTTCTCTTCCAACATCTGGGGACCATACACATTAGTGCATAGAATCAACTCTGTGTTACCTATGATTTGCATGTTAACCAAAAGTGTGTATCTGGTGGCTTCAACTGCTAGTAGATTCATCACTTGTGGGTTCCACAAAGTGAGAATATTGTCTTCCATCTGTTGTCCTTCGATGGCCAACATCTTGTACTTGCTCCAATGTTTTTTGTTGATTGTTTCCATTCTATCTACTATACATTTTGTCTCTTGGATGAAACAGAGGTCTGGTTGTTCCTTCCTCGATCTGTTTTTAAGGATTCTTTATTTTCGTGGGTTGTTTAGGCCTCTAATATTCCATGTTATAATATTCATTTAAACATGTGGGGGGGAGTTGGGAAAGAGCTTCTTGATCTTACCTGAATTTATCAACAGAGATCCTAGTTCCTATAGGGCTACGTTGTTTGATTTCCTGCATTTCTTCCTCCGCGTCTGCTTGGGTGAGAGTTGTGGTTGTCCCTCGCCTGCTTTGATTCCTAGGTGTCCTATCTCCCTGTGTGTGCGCTTGAGCCCTTTGTATTTTGCTTCCTCTCTTAGGAGGAATAGGTATTGGATGCGGTCTAGTAGCTCCATTGGGACATTGTCCACGCCCTGCCTTTTTTATTGCTCCAGTATGTTCGGGAGATCGATTCCTTCCCTTTCCACAATATCTTTGAGGTCAGGATCTTCCGTACCTACCTCACTTGGTGTCATTTATGTCTCTCCGTCTACCTCCTGCATGGGTGTGTTGGCATCTCTGGTTTCTCCATCCATAGGAGTTGCGCTACCCCCCTGCTCCATCGTATTGCTTGGATTGTTTGTGTTCTCATTTGTGGTTTGGTCCTTAGTTTCTTTAGATTTTTCCTTTTTATTTCCTCTTTCTTTCCCTTTGTAGGTTTTGTCACACCCTTCCGTTCTGGTTCTAGCTTCCGGATTACTTCACGTTGGGGTTTTGCTTGGTTTATTGTTTGCTTTATTTCTGTGGTTCGACTTGATAAACCCATTCTCATCTTGTTGTGTTTTGGTGTTTTCCTCTTCTTGTTTTTTATTGAGAGGGAATTCTCTGAATAGGTGTCCATGTTCATGGAATCTTCTGCATCTGAATGGTATCTGCTCATAATCGATGTTTTGTATCCATTCCTCATCCCTGAATTCCAGGCTTTTAGCTTCTAAGAGTGCCCTTGAGACATCCATCTCTATGCATATCCTTACATAGGAGGTATATCTCCCTTTTAGGGTTGCTTTCCATGTCTTCACATATTTTTCAAGTTTGTTCCTGATTGCTTCGAAGGTGGAGGGTATCTAGTAGTCTAGCGATAGAGAGTAAAGCCACAGCCAGACGGGTACATTCTTGAAGGTTTCTTTTTCTGGGGAGAAGTTTTTCTTCTATGGTTGCATGTACAGTCCTATTGAGGCGTAGAAGTATGGCTCCCCTCAAAGACTTTATCATTGTCCTCCAAATTCATGAATACTATTGTGAATAAGCCTTTCAAGCCCAGGTGAAGTTCCACTTCCCCGCTTGGCTTCCAATGATATTTTAACCAGTTGCGCAACATTCTTTTTGTGGGCCATAGACCCATGAACTTGCAAATTAGTGCATGCGTCTTCATCTGGTCCCGAAAGAGTTGTGTTTGTGGGTCTTCCAGTATCACCTTGGGTATTAGTGTTGTTTTAAGTTTACATGGGTTGTGCCCTTCTGCCCCATTGGGGTTCTCTAGTTATTGCGCTTCATTCTGGGTTTCTCTGGCTTCTTCCCCCATGCAATCCATGTTTTTCGAGTTGTTTTCCTATTTTTTTTCCTGTCCTAAACCCGAGGTGCTCAACATTGGTTCCTTGAAACCTCCACCTCTTGGTCCTTTCCCACTGTCCACCACTACTTGTTTGTATGAGGGGGTTTCGTTACCGCCCCCTTTGGTAACCATGTTGCGCTCTGTCGTGTCTGCGACTGTCAAACCCTAGCTTACTTCTTTCCTAGTCCAGCTGCTCCAACCTCTGGATTAATGTCCAAATATATATATATATATATATATATATATATA
>JZKD02S1912242.1:59056-69931 GCA_000966675.3 Picea glauca
ATGTTGAAATAAAATTGCATTGTTGTTAATCTGTTAAACACCATTACTAATGTAAGAATAGATTTGGTTTGGTTTGGGTCAAGACTTGGCTTGATAGATTGTGGTGGTCTGACCAATGCTCAAAGGTGTCTGCACTAAGTTGATGGATAAAAAGTGGCGAAGTTGTTAGTTTTGAACTAATGTTTTGTATATTCTCCTTTTTACAATGCATTAAATTAAGCATCAAACACTTAAATACTTTTTTACTATGTATTAATTTAAATGTTTCATTTTATGTTCACTGTGGATTGTTCAAAAACACATGATAAAATTCAACATATTTCATGTGGACTGTTCTTGGACCTATGGGGACTGATAAAATTCAACATATTTCATGTGGATTGTTTTTGGACCTATGGGGACTGATAAAATTCAACATATTTTATTGTGGACTGATAAAATTCAACATAAATCTGAACTCTTGGGCCTATATTACTATGTATTAATTTAAATGCTTCATTTTATGTTCACCGTGGACTGTTCAAAAACACATGATAAAATTCAATATATTTCATTGTGGATTGTTCTTAGGCCTATGGGGACTGATAAAATTCAACATATTTCATTGTGGACTGATAAAATTCAACATAAATCTGAACTCTTGGGCCTATATTACTATGTATTAATTTAAATGCTTCATTTTATGTTCACCATGGACTGTTCAAAAACACATGATAAAATTCAATATATTTCATTGTGGATTGTTCTTGGGCCTATGGGGACTGATAAAATTCAACATATTTTATTGTGGACTGATAAAATTCAACATAAAGCCAAACTCTTGGGCCTATACTACTATGTATTAATTCAAATGCTTCATTTTATGTTCATTGTGGACTGTTCAAAAACACATGATAAAATTCAACATATTTAATTGTGAACTGTTCTTGGGTCTATTCAACATATTTCATTCTGGACTGATAAAATTCAACATAAAGTTGAACTCTTGAACCTATACTACTATGTATTAATTTAAATGTTTTATTTTATATTCACTGTGGACTTTTCAAAAACACATGATAAAATTCAACATATTTTAATGTGCACTGTTCTTGGGCCTATGGGCACTGATAAAATTCAACATATTTCATTGTGGACTGATAAAATTCAACATAAAGTTGAACTCTTGGGCCTATGGGGATTATTATTACTCCTTTCCTACTTTTCCATAAAAAAAAATAATGGTTGCGGGAGATTCCAAGGTCACTATCAACTGAATAAATTCCAAATCCAACCTGAACTTGATATATGTCAACAACTGGAAAAACAAGATCAAAAGCTTAAATAATAGATTGGAATCTATCAAATTTATGCACCTACATAGATAGTTCAACAAAGTAACAAACAAGATCAAAAGCTTAAATAATAGATTTGAATCTATCAAATTTATGCGTGTACATAGACAATTCAACAAAGTACATAGATTTTATTCTAAATAGAATTGCAGTGAAATTGTTCTTTTCGCGTTAAAAACAAATCGTGTAAGAATGGATTAGAAGACATAGAAAGAAAGAATCACTTGAACAAATGGAAGAATGAAGAAAACCACTATAAATATTACAAAGTAAGAGACACACACACAAGGGGCTCTACACACACTTGAATTTGAACCTAGGACATTTACATGGTTTTTATCATTTCGATATTTTAAGAGAGACATGATCTCACATTTACATCAAAATCTCAATTTACATCAACATTACAATGAAAGGCTTTAATGGTCTTTGAATTCACCTTCTTTCTCATACGAATAACTATGAGAAAACTACAAAGATGATAACAATAGCTAAGAAAAACACAAGAGATAGAAGAGATATTGAAATCACTCGTGTAATATTTTGTATTGTCTTGTATATAAAATATTGGATGAAATAATTTCAATATACTATTTTCTTGATTTCAAAAAAATCATCAAATTTTATAGTTTCTTATGAAATTTCACAATGAAATATTCAAAAAAATGTGAAATAAAAATTAAATTTTATAGTTCTTCAAATTCTATAGTTTCTTATGAAATTTCACAATGAAATATTCAAAAAAATATGAAATAAAAATTATAGTTTTTCACTTGTAATTTAAATTTTGTTTGATTTGGAAATATCGTTGAAAATAGTCAAAACAAGTCATCAAATTTAATATAAGTCCAACAATGAAAATAGTCAAAACAAGTCATCAAATTTAATATAAGTAAGCGATCTTCGTTAAAATTTATTTTGATATTCATAAATACATGTACTTTCAATGCAAAATAAAAAAATTCTGAAATGCACATGTGTAACTTGTTTAAAAGCATCATAATGGTATTCCATCTTCAATTATTCGTTCATGATTGACTTTAGACATTTTCTACTTTCTAACTTTTGTTTTTTTTTATTGAACTTCTATTAACTTTATGCACGTTGCACATACCAAATGACTATATTGACAACTTGTGACATTTGACTGGTAGTCTTGAAAGTGAACATGAGTATCGGTTTGATGGGTATCTTGAAAAAAATATCCTCTCAATACAATGGATCCTCTTTCATATATAAAACCGTTATCATCAAAATCTTCTAATAGCCTCATCTTTTGTTCTGTGCATCGCATCAAATAATATTTCACATTTTCAGTGTTGTCTACAAGTGCAACCATGGCAAAGACATCTCCTACAAATAATTGGATATATTGGACAACAAATAGTTCGTGTTAGATTATCACACAAGTACATCTACAAATGATTTAAAATATATATATATTACTTTCTCTAACAAGATCAGAAACTCTATCGCCGTCAACTGACACTATAATTTCATTTGATTCCATCTCCTCTGGGCATGCAAGTGGCATTTTACCTTTTACATTAAGTTCGGTATGTCTCCAACCTTTAACATATTCTGCATTTTCATTTTTGCAAATATCTATGGATTCCGTGTCCTCTATGCAAACTAAACAAAAACAAGACTCATTTTTTCTATCAATAAAAGTATTATTTTTGTCTTGAGAATTATTGTAATTGAGCGTTGCTCTGGTGGAGGTTTCTCCCTTGAAGAGGCAAGTGAACATTGTTTCCCATCAATAAAGGTATTATTTTGGTGTTTTGGTTTCATATATTTTTTTATTTCGTTGTTATTCTCTTCAATATTTACGTTTTCTGCTATTATAATAAATTTGGTACCTTACAAATGGTATCATAGCACTTTCTTTGGCAGAAAGGTCTTAGTTATTTTTTTCATGGTAAAGATATATTATGGCATCTTAAAGCTACAGAGATTCATCGTTCAATGCATAAATCGACGGTTAGGGAAAGATACACATAGGTGAGCGTTGCTCTGGTGGAGGTTTCTCCCTTGAAGAGGCAAGTGAACATTGTTTCCTATCAATAAAGGTATTATTTTGGTGTTTTGGTTTCATATATTTTCTTATTTCGTTGTTATTCTCTTCGGTATTTATGTTTTCTGCTTTATAATAGATTTGATACCTTACAAGTGGTATCATAGCACTTTCCTTGGCAGAAAGGTCTGCGTTATTTTTTTCATGGTAGAGATGTATTATGGCGTCTTAAAGCTACAGAGATTCGTCATTCAGTGCATAAATCCATAGTCAGGGAAACATACACACAGGGACTACAAGTGGTACTTAAGCACACATTGTTGGCCACCCTTGTAACCCATGTTGGTACCCCTTCAAGTGGTAGCGCATCAGACATCACTTGTATACAAATCGGCCTAAATATCATGAAGCCCTTTGTAAATAAATCCATCGGTCGCCTGACTACTATAGTGCCACCGAGAACAACACTCGAGAAGATACTCTCTAGTACTTGGGTAATCAGGGAGTACAGCTAAAAGTATGGTCTAACCTCCTTATAGTTGGTGCCCTGAAATATTGGGTCGAGTATTAATGTTCGACCTTGCACATATATTAGAGAGGTATAGCACAGGGAAAACCCTTGTTTGTAGAAACCCTAAACACCCTAACTCTTGAGACGTAAACAAAGCAGAAACAAAATTAACAAGATTTATTGTTGTGCAACCTTGCCTCCTACATTTTGGTTGACAAACTCCTACATGTTTCTTCATGTTAAGAATTTGGCCATTTCACCACTATGGTATTATTCATATCCCATTTGATTCCTCTCTTCACTCTGATTGTGGTCATACCTATAATTTTTAACAAAAAAAAATCTCTTGGACCCAACCCCTTCCTGACACCCCTATTTGGCACCTATCCCATTGACCTCATTTCTTTGAATTAATCGTAGTGGTACCATTCACCTGTAACCCTTTTCTGTGTGGTCCCACTTTCCCCATGTCCCATCCCCGTGGCCCACACCTGCAACCAGGATTGGGAACATCTCACTGCCTTGGACAAAGCTAATAACCAAACCCGAATTGATATTTCTTCCATTACTTCCATTATTGTTAACCCCAACTCTCGGCTTGCTCCGCTCGAATCACTTCCCACATCCATCACTCAATTATCCATCGTGTTTCATCAATGTTAGGGTGTAGTGAACAATTTGACCGCCTAGGCCCACCCCAGATCCATTCTCTTCTTCCACACCTTATAACCATGAAGTTCCTAAATCCTCCCAGTCCACACCTTTTCCTTCCAACCACTTTCAACGAGACCTACATCCCCCTCACATGGAGGTGAACAAATTAGATGGCTCGGATCGCACAAACTGGGTCAATCAAATGGAACACTATTTCTCTTTGTACATCACTGATGAGTTGGAAAAACTCAAGTATGGTGCTCTCCATCTAGATCCGAAACGTTGGAAATTGTGGAAATGGAGAAAAAATGCTTTCCAAGGGTATGTGGCTATGATGACAAATATTTTCTGGAGCACATGTGTACGAAACAAAATATTTTTATGGCCATCTCTGAAGATGTTAAGGAAAAAGCATTCGAGGCCCCCCTAGGGTCAAGTTGTCAAAGCCCACTGATATTACTCTACCCTCAAACCCCCTAGAAGTTGAGCCATTCAATTCACTTAATTCTCTCACTGGCTTATCTGCTCACCAAACCCTCAATCTAATTGGTTGCATTAAGCATCGAAGGTCATCATCCTCATTAACAATGGCAGCACCCATAATTTAATTCATCGTCGCATTGCCCAAGAAACTAATTACTATATATGTGTAGTCAACAACTTCCAAATCATGATTGCCAATGGAGGTTCCATGAAATGTGAAGGACGTTGTGAAAATGTGTCTCCAAACAACTTCCAAATCATGATTGCCAATGGAGGTTCCATGAAATGTGAGGGACGTTGTGAAAATGTGTCTCCAAACAACTTCCAAATCATGATTGCCAATGGAGGTTCCATGAAATGTGAGGGACGTTGTGAAAATGTGTCTCCAAACAACTTCCAAATCATGATTGCCAATGGAGGTTCCATGAAATGTGAGGGGCGTTGTGAAAATGTGTCTCCAAATTGGTTAGTACCACATGAAATATCATATATGTTTGTTATCAACATGCGTGGTTGTGACATTGTGCTTGGTGCAAAATGGTTACAGACTCTTTGTCCCATCCTCGTGGAGTTCAAGGAATTAACCATGTGATTCAGCTAGGAGGGCAAACAATATAAGTTCCAAGGTTGTCGCCTCCCCTGAAATCATCAATTCCCATCGCATGAAAAAACTCCTCAAGAAAGGTTATTTCAGCATTATTGCACAACTCCACTCCATTCACACCACTAAGACACCCTCTGCATCTAGAACTCCAAGCCATCATCTCCAAACATCAAGTTGTTATTTCCACTCTCCAGGGACTTCCCCCCTTCTCATGGTGTTCATGATCATTCCATTCCCCTAGTACTCGACATCCTTCCTCCCAATGTTCGCCCTTATAGTCATCCATTTTCCCAGAAAAATGAAATTGAGAAAAATTTCAAGAATTGCTCGCCACAAGTGAGATAATTGTCCTCGACTTTCATGCCCTCAACAAACTCACCATCAAAGGTAAATTTCTCATCCTTGGCATTGATGATCTCTTGGATGAATTAAGCAAAGTCCAATTATTTACTAAAACTAATCTTTGTTTTGGCTACCACCAAATAAGTATGAAAGAGACATACATTCCTAAGATTGCCTTTCAAACTCATGAGGGCCATTATAAGTTCTTGGTCATGCCCTTCATCTTGTGTAATTCTCCCTCCACTTTCCAAAGCCTCATGAATCACGTCTTTCGTCATTTTTTCCATCATAATTGTGTCTTATTTTTCTTTAATGATATTGTCATCTATAGTAAAACATGGACGACTCATTTTGCCCATGTGAATCAAGTTCTTCACTACTATCTTAGCACCAACTTTTCCTCAAACAATCTAAATGTGTTTTTGGAGCATCGGAAATAGAGTACTTGGGTCATATTGTTGGCAAGGATGGTGTCAAGGTGGATCCTAAGAAAAAAGAATCTTTGAAGGATTGCCCTCGTCTCAAGAATCTCAAGATCTTGTGTGGGTTTTGCAGCAGTCACTGCTCTTGTTAAAAAGAATGCTTTCATTTGGACTCCAACAACGAATCGATCCTTTCAAGCCTTGAAAGAGACTATGTGCACTACTCATGTCCTGGCCCTTCGTGACTTCAAAAAAAGCTTTTTCCTAAAATGTGATGCTTTAGGAAAGGAGTTAGCATCATCCTTATGCCTTTGGCCTTCACTAGCAAACAATTGTCAAATTGTCATTTGGTCCAATCAATCTATGAAAAGGAAATGATGGCCATTCTGCATATTGTGGATCTCTAGCGCCCTTTATTAATTAGGGCAATGCTTTCAAATTAAAACATATCATCAGAGCCTCAAGTATTTTATGGAGCAACAACTTTCATCCCCGGAGCAACAAAAATGGGTGACCAAGCTATTTGGATAACTGGGATAGTTGATGTGCTTTTACTATAAGTGGTTTCCCTTAAACAAAAAGAAGGATGGCAATACAATCAAGGGACAGTATATGTACAACTTTCCAACAATATATGGCTATCGAAAAAATTCATCTAAATAGCACTCCGTCGATTTCAAACCTGCAAAATGTGGAGAGATGAAAATTGAACCTAATCACCCAATAGTCATTGTCGAGAATGCTTTATCTGAATTTCAAGTGAGCCAAGAAGTTTGAATTCTCGTTCAGAATCTTAACATAACTAATCAATGTTTAGCAACCTTCAGAAATCCACGTAGTTATTTTGAAAACCATCCATAGCTATTGACAATTGAGAGATCAAATGAAATCTTCACCCTTTAAAAATTGCATTCTTAGACTGCAAAGAAGTGAGCAATTCACAGGGGTATTTGACTATCTATGGCTACAACACTTAAATTCACAGGGGTATTTGACTATCTATGGCTACAACACTTTAAACAACATAGCCACCCCAATTCACTTCAGTGTTTACATTCCCACATTCCCCTGCTTCATGAGTATGCTAGTTCTATATTAACAAGACTACATATACAACCACCACAAAGTACAACTAGAAGAAAATTTTCTAGCATATAATCTATGTCAAGCATATAACCTATGAAAAATTGCCTTAAAATTTCTCAATGTCAAGAATCTTTGATCAATATGGAACAATATAATTAACCACAACCAACGCCCATTGATAATTTACACTACTGCACATCACAAGAAAAGTTAATCATTATCAAAACATAAATAAATATTTCGCCCATTGATAATTTACACTACTACATATAATTAACCACAACCAATGCCCATTGATAATTTACACTACTGCACATCACAAGAAAAGTTAATAATCATTATCAAAACATAAATAAATATTTCGCCCATTGATAAATTACATTACTACATATCACAAGAAAAGCTGATTTCATATTTATCAAAACATAAATAAATATTTTTGTTTCTTTGTTAAGACCTCCAGATTTGACTTGCATACTTTCCTCTTAAAATCCATAATCATCAAAACACCTTGCAATTTTAAGTGTAATAATATTTCAGAATTACTATCGAATCTCCACCATTATTAGCAGCAGCTCATTTCTTTCTATATAGGCAGGAGCAATTAACACAAGCTCAAAAATTGTCGAATCACCACTATTATTTACAGTCATATTTAATAAACAAAAACCTATTGAATAATAACTGCAAATATTTACAGCCATATTTACACCAGATTGTTATCTAGAAGAGGTCCAGTCTGCAATCAGATTTTAAAATTATACATTTATCAATCCTTCTTTATATTCATATAAATTATGTTATTCCTCAATCGTCGGAAGAGGAATATTTGTATGAAACATGTCTTTCAATGTTACAAGGCAGAATCTCGAATATTTTCCCAATTGAAAGATCGTGGCACATGGGCGTACAAGTTATTTTGCTTGCCCCATTCTAAATGTTACAAGGCAGAATAATGAATATTTTCCCAACTGAAAGATTGTTACACATGGGCATACAAGTTATTTTTCTCTGCCCCAAGTATAAGAAAAAGAGGGTCCAGACTATCAGAAACTTTGGGGTGGTCTATGTAGTAAACCAGATAGGGTAAACATTGGGAAATCATTTCATAAAATGGTGCCATATTTTTCAATGCAAAATCTGTACCACTGCTGCTATAGAGCTTTGAATTTTTTGGTGATGTCGCACTCTCTTGAAATATCAGGCACTTCACAGAGGACCTTTTTCACCGAAAGGACTTTATTTTACAGTTTGAAATGATGAAACATTTCAGAATTTCCATCCTGTCCTAAATGGTTTCAAAGGTTCACTGTTTTTGAGAAAACCTGTATAAAGCTAAAGATGTAAATAAGATGATGTGTGTTCCTTTGGAAAAAATAACGATAATGTGTGGTAACATTTCAGAATTTCCATCCTGTCCTAAATGGTTTCAAAGGTTCACTGTTTTTGAGAAAACCTGTATAAAGCTAAAGATGTAAATAAGATGATGTTTGTTCCTTCAAAAAAAAATAAAGATAATGTGTGGTAGTTGTTATATCCAAACAAAATGTTTTTTATTTGATACTCGCTAGTATATGAATAAGCAGAATTCTAGCAAAACAATTCTCAAACTTTAACTTACTATATCAGTTCAGTTACTTACCAAAATATTCAAACTTACCATTCCACCATCCTATCTCATTCGCTTGCAGCACGTACATAAACCATTAACCTTCCATAAAAGAAATTTACAACTGCCTATGCAAATGCTGAAAGTGACTGCTGCAAAACATACAAACAAAACTTAGATTGGCACAAGTAACCAATGCCACTGGCAGATACAACTACAACTGTTGATATCCCATGTAAAACGTGCTATAAGAGGTACTGTATATATTATCTTGCAAAACAAATGTAAAAACAAATAAAAAATGCTTATTGTACAAACCAACATACAACGTTTCTCGAAATTTTAAATACCTCCACTCTCAATGTGATATTATATCCCAGCTACATAAATTGCAAATGATATACTAACATAGTATATGACAAATAAATCTAATGAAGCCAAGGTAACAGCCTGTGAGACAACCAAATTTGAGATATTCTTATCACAACTCAATGCATTAATAATCACACTTAACTAATCCTACAGCACCTGCCCCCCAAAAAAAAGGCTTTAACCTGATAACATTGTAAGAAATCTATAGTCTAGAATAAAAATAGTATAGCAAATGATGTTTCAACCTATTGTTAAAACCATAACACCCGATTGCACTAAAATCTAGGCTTGTAAGAGAAACGAACCCTGATATAGAATCTTGCATCACTGTACAGATTTCCACAAAACTCTACTACCATTTTCCTCATCTCTGTAGATCTCTACCAATGCTTTGAAGTATCAAAAGGCCTATCCTCTAACCTGCAGATTTAACTATGCTTTATAAGAAAACAAAAACCTTACTCAAGGAAGAAGATAACTAATAAATAGCAAATGGTATACTATCGCTACATAAATCACAAAGGATAAACTACAATAAATTTAGACAACTAAGTTTGAGCAGTTCTGACACTGCAGCTAAAAACTAAATAACACAAGACAACAACGCCCAAATGGATCTACCGTTTTTTTCATACTAGATACATTATAATCATTACACTACAATAATCCTATTCCACCACTCCCAAGATAGGCTTTATCGTAAAATTATGTTTCATTCCATTTCTATATTCTACAGACAAACTAGTCTAGGAACCACTAAATCCTTTAGCAAAAGATGTAAACTAAAACCATAGAACTTGTAACACTAAAATCTAGGCTTTAGAGAAGAACTAACCCTGGTCTAGTACCTTGTCCTCAAACTGTACTGCTTTCCTCTGATCTCTAATAACAATATTGCCATCTTTGTAGATCTCTACCAATGCTTTGAAGTATGGGAGACCTGTCCTCTAACCTGCAGATTTAGCTATAAGAAAACAAAATCCTTGTTCAAGGAGATAAGATAAGAACCTATGAGCCTTTGGAGTTTTGCAGAGATTGGGGTTTTTAACAAATGTTATCCATGGCTATATACCACATTGTCGTTCCTGGAGAATGTTGCTCCAAAACCTGTAAATATTATCTACTACAAAAAATATTCTCCAAGCAGCAAAACGACTTCAGAGAATTCAGATATGCAAAACTTTGATAATCGCACACAACTATATCTATCTATAGTTCAAGATGTTAAATATGATATTTAATTTAAACATTTGATGGAGCTATCTATACAAATGATTTCAAGCAAATCACCTGTATGTGTAAAAATCAAATTGATATTCATTTTATGGTAAGCATATCTAAATAGCAAATTTCTTATCACTCATTGTTCTAATAATCAATGAAAGAACATTACTGGATTTAATTAAGATTTGCATCTTGAGCACTATAGATAAAAATAACA
>JZKD02S1912253.1:19689-37949 GCA_000966675.3 Picea glauca
GAATAGTGAGATTCAAGTATCAAAAGGGAATATTCTTTTGTTTGGAAGATGAATGGACGAGATCCCTTCAAGAGGATCCAAGTTTTGTCGTGACCGTTAGATTTGAGGAAGGGGCACAGGCGTTAACGCCTCGAATCCCTTAGTCTTCACAGGTTTGACGAATGCTCGTAATCATCGTGAAGGGGAAGGATCCTCTGAAACCCAAAGTAGTGATGTGACCTGGACCATATATCCAAGGATATATTGGGACCCTCCTTGACCGTCGAATTGGCAAAATAGTAGTTCACACATTGAGAGAATCACACGTTGGCACGATTAAACTTCTGAAACCCTAATTTGCGATGTGATTTGGACCGTGGGTTCGAGGAAGCTTGTGGACTGTCAATCCGACGTGAGCATATTAACACAAGGAGTGCATGGGAATTCGAAATTCCCTAAGGACCAAGCTCAGAGGAGACAAATGATTTTTAGAAGCACGGATGAGGTCCAAGAAGAGAACTTGTTTCAAGTTATTAAGCTCAAGAAGGAAAGCGGAAGTCGATACCATACACCAAGGCTCGCATGAAGTATATCGAAGGTCGAGACCTTCAAAAAACCTAAAATCTTCCAAGTCAAGGAAGAAAGCGAAATCTTGGGAGGAGCAGCAACAGTGACCATTGGATTGAGCACTGTGAAAGATCTGGATCGTTGGAATACATGTCCAGACAATTAGAAGAGCACACAGGAGGAGATCATATATGGGTTGTCAGATCTTAGCATGAGGACCAATAGTCATTGGATCCAAAGGAAAGTGCATGAGGCCTAAAACCTTGAAAGTGCTCAGGAGAGCAGACCTTGCAAAGTCCCGAAGTTCTGAAATCATCGGAATAATCCGTTGTCAGGGTTGACAGGTGGAAGCAGATTCGATATTTTGAGGACTTGGACATCGGAATAATTGGAAAGCCCAAAAAATTCGAAGCGATGAGAGTCATCGATGTGAAGGTGGACACGAGGCGCCAAATCTAGAACTCCAGAAGAAAAGAGAGGAGGAAAAGGTCTGAAGACCCGAAGAAGATCTCGATCATTGATCGAGGAGGGAGCTCAAAGACCGTCGATTTGGTTGAGGAAGCCAAAGTCCCGAGGCGAGAGCAGAACCGTCAATTGAAGAGGACATGTGGCAGACAATCTGTCATTTCGGAGAAATCTCTTCGGAAGAAACTATAGCTTGAAAACTGAAACTCCCGAAGGCCGGACTCATAGAGGAAATCGTAGCAACACCTCTGTAGGGACAAGTGTCAACATATATTCCACTCCAGAAGATAGCTACTAAGGAGGAAATGAGATTTTGAGAGTTGCAACTCCTTAAGGCCGGAGAGAAGGAACCAATCGTAACTTTTGATTTGGAAGGGAACTATGTGCCGACAGATCGGGGAGGTCTTGGAAGGCACGTGAAAGACACGAAAAGAGGACAGATAGCAGTCGTTGATCATGGATCATTGCCAAAATAAATATATTGACAGTCGGGAAGAAATGTGGGGCCAAAAGATGCTCGGGTCTTAATTTTCCCTGAGCGGGCCGCAATTGAAACCACAGAATCACCAAAGGCATACGTGGCACTTTGTAGTGAAATGAGGGGTGAAAAGCGAGTTGGTTTGAAACCACCCTTGGATGCTCCCACAATCATATACCTTCCAAGAGGTCATAGCCCAGGTCCATTTGAAGGAGGGGGTTAAGAAAAAAGGATGCGGGTACCCTTAGACCTGCACCAAGTAGTCAAAAGGTTCTATGTTTAATTACAAAACGAGACCATCAAGGTCTTAGAGAGTCTTTTGGATTCAGAATGAGAGATCCTTGGCTGAAAGGCTGGGCTGGTTTCCCAACTGTCCAAATTAGAACCCGTAGAGAGAAAGGATTTATTCCTTTAAGGAAGGCGAATTTTTTATTTTATTTTTAGTACTGTCGTGGGTATGTTACAAATTGGTATCAGAGCATGGTTACAACACTTGGCCTACTTGGGCTCATGAACGAGTTGCTTAAAAACTCTATTTGGAGTACTTTTAAAAGAGTGACACTCTACCTTACCTCTTTCTTAAAAAGTCTGGTTAAAAATGTTATTAAAGAAAAGAATGAAACTTTCTACTGTGTGTGCATTTAAGAAATTGAACTATGTATTGCTCATGAACTAATATACTGTTAGCTAACCATAAGTGTTTTTGTCAACACTCGAGCAGTTAGTAAATCACGGGAAAACTTCAAGACTAAAGGATGGTGATGTTTCATGAAGTGGGGGATATCTCCCACAATAGAGACAAAGAATCTGATGAAAGGAGGGCGGTGGAAACCCCTCTAGATCTAGTTGAAACCGTAAGGAGCCTCAGGAACGAATTACAGAGTTGCAAGGCTGACAATGAGAGATTGATAAAGGAGCAAGAAAAACAAACAGAAATTAACATAGTCTTGTTGCAAATATTTTCCGACATACAGAGGCAACTACAGCATGAACCCACAACAAGTCATGTGGACCGACAACATAAGAAGAGAAGTCAAAGTCCACTTGAGATACGAAAACATGACTCCATAAGTGACCACACTAGGAGAAGTGCCTCGAAGAAGGCCCAACCTAGAGGCAGGGGACACTCATCGGTAGAGTCCTCTAGAAAGGAAGATGGAAAATCCAAAGAATCTTCTAGTAGTAGAGAAAGCTCACATTCTCAAAGGGAAGGAAAGAAGCGGAAGCGTTCCAAAAATCATGATTAGGAAGGTAAACAGGCTAAAGTTTGGCTACTTGGTCTAAAGAAGTACTTTGGAGTCCATGACTACTCTGAAAACTTGAAGGATCGAATAGCCATCTTTAACCTGAATGGAAATGCTTCCATTTGGTGGGAAGACCTTAGGAATGTGAAAGGAGTCTAGGAGAAGGACTTTGTCATGGAAACAGTTTGAGAAATACTTCTAGAAGCAGTATCTGTCAAAAAAATACATGGATGGAAAGACTAAGGAATTCTATGAACTTGGGCTCGGTCATATCACCATAGATGAATTTGTCAATAAATTCCTTGAAGTACTGAAGTATGTACCCTACATAAAATATGAAAAAGTAAAAATGCAGTGGTTCATTAGTGGGTTACCTCAGACCTACTGGGACAGGATTGAGTTTGACGAACCAAAGACCTTAGAAGAAACTGTCTGGAAGGCAAGGTATTTTTATGAATAATTTGGGAGTAAGACAATACCTCATGAGGACTGGAATAAGAGGAGTAGTTTGGGATTCCAGAAGAAGGGGTTTAAATCCTCAAGATTTGAGAACTATGGAAAAGATTCTATAAGGAGCCTTCCTACCACAAGTCCCAGTAGGAACCCTTGAAATGTTGGGGTTGTGGAGAAGATCATCAATTGAGGGACTACCCACATAGACAACAGAGAGTCTACAATATCCAAGAATCTACCACTGCCAATGATGTGACTAGGAGCATGCCATGAATCTATGCAACCTTGGATAATAATCAAGCCGACCACCAAGCTTCAATTGTGGAGCTGGAAAGTATGATCGTCAACCATCTAGTTTCTATTTTAATTGACCCAGGATCCAATTTGAGTTATGTTGTAATATCCCCAAGAATGATACCCAGTTGTATTTATAAATTGTAAACATGTTTTGTAGGTTGGTGAGCCCAGGTGTTGATAAGTTGGTGGGCTTATGTGTTACTAGGCCGGAGAGCCTAGGTGTTAAAGGCCAGGAGCCTGATTTTGTATATGTAGTTATGCAGATCATTAATAAAATATAAACATCATTGTGTGCAGACCTACCACGAAGAAAGAGTGACGAGGGACTAAGCTTTCACAAGGTTGGGTAAGGGAGGAGGATAAGTGTGTGGGCCTAGGGGCTAAGTTAGGGGGCTTACCTATAAACAGGATACTAATTTATTATTATTTCCTAAAGGCTAAGGTGGAAAATTGATGAGTGTTTTCCTAAGTTCCTGGGCAAGAGGAATGAATGAAAATGTAGTGCATGCACCTCTAGGAAGACAAGTGTCGACCTAGGCGCATGAATTAAAAGATGATGAGTTGAGTCGTTTTGGGGGTTTGTTCTGTGGAGTCTGGCAATTCTCCACCCATTGTCTAATCATGAATGGGGACATCCACCAGGAACCCTGGAACGAGTAACCCGTGAGTCATTCTTCTATCCTCCGTCCGAGTTAGCGGTTCGTGTTGTCCATTCTTCTATCCACAGTTAGAACTCGAAACCAGGAGAATCAACCTTTGTGTTTTTTTATTTGGTTCTGCACCTTAAAAACTAGTGGAAAAATACCTTGGAATGATTCCTTGTCTAACCTGTTCGACCTTTGCATAGTCACACATCCTAAAACCGGTAATCCGTGAGTCGTTCTATGTCTTTTGCGAAACCCGACACCTAGGTAATTTTCTTAGTTGTTTCATTTTTTAGCGTGGTTTGTTGCCACCTACTGTGCCATGCCCATCTGTTGTTGCCACTGTCATCCCTATGGGAATGAGTGATGAACCGTTGTTGTTGTCCTCACCTGGCTGGAGTTGAGTTGAGGAGTGTGTTGAAGAAGCAGGTTGCCAAGCCCGTGGTAGAAGAGGCAGGTTGTCAGGCCTATGAGAAGATCTCTCTAGGTGAGAGAGTTTGTTGGGAAGTGGTTTTCTCCCAAATAGATTCCAGCACCAGCTATGGAGCTCTGTGAATTCATGATTTGGCCTATTTCTGAGACTTAGAGAGGGAGGTGAAATATCGATGGACTGTTCTTGTGAAGGTGTATACTCCCAGGTGGAACAGGCATGTGGGGAATGAGAGTCTGTGAGTAGTGTGCGTAAGAAGGCTCCTTGAAAGAATCCTTCTAGTTGCACGGTGCAATTTTTCTATAACCTTAGCCTAGTTTAGGATTTCCTTGCCTTGGGTGGAGCTTAGTCCCAGCTCAGGGGTGACCCACTGTTGAATGTGATGTGAAGTGTGGTCTAAGGCTGGGAGGTTCGTGGAAGGTCTGCACGTATTTGGTGGAGTTACTACAATTTCAAAGATAAGTATCATTATGTGTTTAATTTCAATTAAAATGCATGTCTGTGATGCTTGTAATATTATCATGTATTATGTTGCAATGATATTTATTGTTAATTATGTTTAAGTCTGTATGATGGCAGTAAATCTATGTCAAATGAGTTAATTTGATTTAATATGCATGTTATATATAAATTTATGGGAATGTTATGTGTAGTAGCATTGCCCAACAGTGGGGTTGATGGTCAGGGATGTTACAAATTGGTATCAGAGCCAAGTTTTTCAACACTGGGCCTGGATGGGCCATGTTAGTGGGAAATGAAGCAAAAATTTTGGAAAGAATTGTTGTCGAAGTAGACAAAATTCGAGTTGAGACCCATGGTTTCAAACACTGAGCCAGAATGGGTTGGATAAGTGGTCTTTGGACCCAAGGTTTCAAGAAGAAATTGTGTCTTGAGGACCAATTTCAAACCTCAGAACGTTTTTGAGTGCCAAGAGGTTACCTTGGCCATGTTACGAAGCTCAGGAGGAGTAACGGTGTCATAAAAACATGACAAAAGTGGTGTTGGGTTGCAAAGTAATGTGGACCTTAGGATCTGTTCGGGGGAAGGAGAATCCTTCACGACTGTCAGATCTGGTAATGTTATGAGGCAGTTAGCCGTGAATTCCTTTAGAAATCCGCAGAGTAACAGAGTTTGTTCTGCGCCGTAGGATCTATTCGGAAGGAAGGGAAATCCCTTACGATCATCAGATCTAGGGAAGGTGCATAAGGGTTAGCCTGTAAGCCCTTAATACTTTGCGACTTCGGTGAAGTTGATGAAAAATAAGAGAGAAGTCTGAAGCTCCGAATCCTGAAGAGCCAAAGTGGTGAGTCATGATGACATCATCTGGAGGTGACATGGACACATGGCATGCGTGCCATGTGTTAGTGGGTTCCAAACCCGTGGAAGTTTGAAATTCCATATGGAACGTGACGTGTGACACCCATCTGATTGGGCCACGAGTCAGCCAATAGTATTCCACCATGTGGCATCCTATATGAGTAGGGTTAGTGGTGCCCGAGGTTATGTAATGTAGTTAAAGTTCAGGGGACCCACAATGGCATTGATCATGATACATCAAGATAAATGGCCAGAAGGCATTGTGGGGACCCAAGTTGCATGGAAGTTAATTATCCAAGGTGGTCCTGCAATCCAAACCGTGATTTCACCAAGGGGTTACGTGTCAGTGTCAGAAGAATTGTGGGATGTACTCCAAACCACCATTGCGTGCCCCCGCAGTTGGAAAATGTTAATTGATGTGACGTAATGACATCACCAAAGGTGATTGGGAATGTTCAGAGATTAACAGTTCGGGTGCATGAATGTGAAATCCTTCGAAGTCTCGAAGCTTCGAAGTTCCAAAACTCGGATGCCTGAGGTTCCATAGTAAGTGTCAGTCGTCAGATGCTGAGTAGACGTGGACAGTTGATCCACCCTTCTTCGCGAGTTCGGTAATCTGGAACTCCGAGAGATTGTTGTGTGGTGTTTTGAAATCTTCCAAAGTCGAAGGCCGGAGTAAGCACCTAGTGATATAGTGCTTGGTCATGTCCCCTGATCACATGGATTGGGGATTGAGAGAAAGGAGATAATGCCTAAAAATGATTATAGAGCAGAGAAGAGCTCAGAAAGAAAATGAAATCTGAACATTTTCTTAAATCATATTGTTCTGAATGCGTAAATTGGTGAAGTATTGAATAAGTTTCAATTGTTTCTCTTCTTTGAGTTTTTTAGTGCAAGCAGTGCACATTGTCCACAAGGAGTGCATTGACAGAGGTAAGTTAACCTTAGAGAAGCTCATGAGAGATATCATTGAAACTTCATGAGAAGCAGTGCAAGGAGTGCATAGGAAGAACTCTGTGTTGATTTCAGAGAGAGAAAGAGTCACTGAGAACTTTGTAGGGATCTGTCAGGCGGGCATCGAGCGAGTGCAAGTGTGCACATAGATAACTCTTTATCGATTTTAGGGAGAAGAGTATCAGAGGAAGATACTCACATAGTTGTTGAACACTCTGTAGAAAATGCTCAGCAAGGTGTGCTTTGAGTAGAAGGTTTTCAAGAGGGCATGAAGTTTTTCTTTGAAAGGAAACAGAAGAGCTGAGACCCTTAGGATACTGAGTAAATCAAAAAGCTCAGAAGAGATAATTCAAGGAGTGTGTGGGGGATGGACTCATTCTAATTCCTAAAGCTTAGAAGAGATAACGCTTATGAGAGAGAAGACAATATCCAAGAGGCAGACTCATAGGAGAAAGGTCAAAGGACGAAGCCTTTGAACATTGACAAATATTCCAAGGCGGAAGAAGTCAAAAGCTCGGGAGAAGGAGTGAAAAAAACCATTAGATCGGTTGTGGGGAAGAGCCTGGACTGTTAGATAAACATCCAATAGAATAAATGAAGTGCAGAGGAGAGGAACAGATCCCATCCGTTAGGTATGAGTGCAAAGGACCAGCAATCGTTGGATCCGGAGGTAAGCACACAAGACTTAACCCTAGTGTGCACAGTAGAAGTGGACTTGTCAAAGTTCCGAAGTCTTGAAGTGATTTGGGACCATCCATCGTCAAGGAGGAGATGTGGCGTAAGATCCACAACTTCAGAACTTTGTGGACAAGGAGGAGCAAAAACAACCGAAGTATCTTGGTCGTTGACCTGAAAGTGGACACGTGGTGCTAGATCTAGAACTATGGGTACAGAGCACTCTAGAGGAAAGCAGAGGATGAAAGCATTGAATTCCTGAAGGAGATCCTGATCATTGATCAAGGTGGAGGTCAAAGGACCATTGATCTGGTCTTGGTCAAAAAGACTCAGATTTCATTAGAACCGTCTGATTGTTGAAGACATGTTTCATTACATCTTCCACTCTGGAATATTTCCATAGGGGAAAAGTAGATAGTTGAGAGTTGAAACTCCCGAGGGTTAGAGAGTCGGAACCAATCGTAGCCATTGGTTTGGAAGGGAGCTACGTGTCGTTAGATCGTGGAGATCTGAGATCCTGTGTGAAAGGAGAAAAGGTCATCGATTGGATAGTTGGCCAGAGGTAGGTAAAGGATAGATAGTAGCCATTGATCATGGATCTTCATCGAAAGTGAGAGATCAACGGTCGGGAAGAATTGTAGGGCTAGGGCTAGAACTTGCTCGGATGTTAAAAATCTGAGAGTGGGATGAAATTTATACCACAGTTTTAGAAAAAGGATACATGGCAGTTGGAGGTGAATTGCAGGACGAAAAGCGGGTTGGTATAAAACCACTCTTTCCCACGCTCACAATCATACACTTATGTGAGGTCAAAGGGACTAGCACCAGAAACTTGGAGTTTTGGAAGCACGCAGGAATAGCCCGTGGGTCTGTCAAGACCTGCACACAGAGGGAAAGGACCAGAACCTAATCATGTATGAGACCAAGACCTGGTTGGATATGGAAAGGTATGGATATGGAAAGTTTATGAGCCACACAGGTACTAAAATATTCCTACTTTTAAATAAAACATGGGTTGCAACCTTTTTGCTAACACTAATGAACACCACAAAATTATATTTTTGGTGTAGTGCTCGGGTTGAAAAGGAAGGCATCCAATTAATTGGGAAGACAATAGGAAGTGTGTGGAGAATGTGTCAACACATTGGCTAGAATTGCAACTCATGGATGGTGAGATACATGACTGAGATAAAGAGCATTATGTAATTCAATGCAAGTTGTGTTGATTAATTATTCATTGAGAATTATACTCATGCATAGTAAGTGATAGAATTGTATACTAAATGCATTGATTGAATGTGTTTGTAAGTACATGCATATATATTATTGTATGGAAATAATTATACTAGTGGCTGAAATGTTGTGAACTCATGAAGTTGAGAATATTTCAGAAACTATTAAACATTGCAACAGGAAAGTTGCAAGCCAGGTAGTCACAGAAATAGAGACTACAAAAAAAATTATGTTCAGAAAATTGAAATAATAAACTTACGGTTATTAATTATGAACATGCATATGCATAGAATGATGATTCATTCTATTTGGTTAATTTTTTTGGTAATTGTGATTTAATTGTTAGGTGTAGGCAATTCTAAGATCATTGCATAAGGTGTTGTAAATATTGAATTATGATGTACAACAAATACTAACGATTTGTTGGTTGTATGAAAGAGGAAGCATTACAGGAAAAATAGTATGCAGTTTGGTGCCTGTGGAAAACCACAAGGATGGATGCATTCATAATATGGCAACAACCAAGATGAATTATGAAATGAAATTTCATGTTTTGGGGAAAAAGTTTAATTCCTTTTTGAACTAAGTTGGAGTTCCTAAATGAATTATTTTATGTTTCTCATGATAACTGCAAGTGGGTGATGCAGATGAGATGATGTTGATTAAAGTTAGAATGTTGACTAAAAAGAGTAGCTTGGGGAAGTTGTTGATTGGAAACCTTTGAGGTCAGTTGGAACTTGGGGAGCCACGGTGATCTGAGACTTCCTGAGTCAGTCTGTTGTTGAAGCCCAAGGAAAGGGAGGTGTAGCAGCCGATGGACTGTGTGACATTGAAGGTGTACACTCCTAGGGTGGGATAGGCATGTGGGGAATGAGAGACCGTTGGTTGGAGTGTTGTTGATTTTTGGTACCTTGGTCTATACCATGTGATATGGAAGTCTTCTCAATCAGAAGATAAGTACAATTCTTTATTTATTGTATGTTGTGTATCTTGTATACAAGTTATAATGTTATTAAAATTGTTTGTATACACACACACACATATATATGTGTGTGTGTGTGTGTATTGAATATACACTTACATTTCCTACATCCATGACGATACATAATGTGTTTCATATTTCATTTCTTAAGAAATATATATACCTGATGCTAATCATGTAATCAATTGGAATGTGATTCAGGTGGAGCAATAAGGTGTCTTGCAAGTGCATCTGGTGCGCATATTGGACCGGAAGAGAAAACAGCTCCAGAATCGAGGCATAGGGCTTGTAAAGGTCTAGTGGAACTGGTACAGTCCTGAGGACGTGACATGGGAGCATGAGGATGCTATGCGAGTAGAATAACCGCATATTTTTGAAGGTTTTGAAAATCTTGTTGATGTTGTGTAACGAGTTGCACTGAGGACAATGAAAAAATAAGGGGAGGTGATTGTAATATCCCCAAGAATGAGCCCCAGTTGTATTTATAAATTGTAAACATGTTTTGTAGGATGGTGAGCTAAGTGTTGATAAGTTGGTGGGGTTATATATTACTAGGTCGAAGAGCATGGGTGTTAAGGACCAGGAGCCTGATTTTGTCTATGTAATTATGCAGATCATTAATAAAATATAAACATCGTTGCATGCAGACTGACCAAGAAGAAATAGTGATGGGGGACTAAGCTTCCACAAGGTTGGGTAAGGGAGGAGGCTAAGCGTGTGGGCCTAGGGGATAAGCTAGGGGGCTTACCTCTAAAGGGGATAATAATTTATTATTATTTCCTAAAGTCTAATGTGGACAATTGATGAGTGTTGTCCTAAGTTCTTGGGAAAGGGGAACAAATGAAAATGTAGTTCATACAGCTCCACGAAGATAAGTGTCGACCTGGGTGCATGCATTAAAAGCTGATGAGTTGAGCTATGTTGGGGGATTCATTCTGTAGAGTCTGTAAATTCTCCAACCATTGTCTAATCATGAATGGGGACATCCATCAGGAACCTTGGAATGAGTAACCCGTGAGTCATTATGCCATACTTCATATGAGTTAGCAATTTTTCCTATCCATTCTTCTATCCATAGTCGGAACCCGAAACCAGGAGAATCGACCTCTGCATTTTGTTCTCTAGTCACGCACCTTGAAAACCAATGGGAAAAAACCTTGGACTAATCCGTCCTCTAACCTGTTTGACCTCTTCATAGTCACGCATCCTGAAACCGATAATCCATGAGTTGTTTTGTGTCCTCTGAGGAACCTGGCACCTGGTTAATCGCCTTAGTCGTGTTGTGTTTTAACGTGGGTTGTTTCCACCTACGATACCATGCCCATATGTTGTTGCCACTATCATCCCTGTGGGAATGAGTGTTGAACCATTGTTGTTGTCCTCACCTGGATGGAGCTGAGTCGAGGAGTGTTTTGAAGAAACGAGTTGTTAGGCCCATGGTAGAAGAAGTAGGTTGTCAAGCCTGTGAGAATCTCTCTCCAGGTGAGAGAGTCTATTGGGAAGTGGTTTTCTCCCAGAGAGAGTCCAGGACTAGCTACAGAGCTATGAGAATTACTAATCTGACCTGTTGTCGAGACCCAGAGAGGGAGGTGAAGCATCAATGGACTATTCTTATGAAGGTGTATACTCCCAGATGGAACAGGCATGTGGGGAATGAGATTCTGTGGGTAGTGGGCGTAAGAAGGCTCCTAGAGAGAATCCTCCCAATTGCATTGTGCAGTTTTCTTGTAACCTCAGCCTAGTCTAGCATTCCCTTGCCATGGGTGGAGCTTAGTCCCAACTTGGGGGTGACCCACTGTTGAGAATGATGAGCAGCGTAGTCTAAGGTTGGGAGGTTCGTGGAAGTTTTTCACTTATTTGGTGGAGTTACTACAATTTCAAAGATAATTATCATTATGTGTTTAATTTCAATTAAAATGCATGTTTGTGATGCTTGTAATATTATCATGTATTTTGTTGCAATGATATTTATTGCTATTTTTTTTTAAGTATGTATGATGGCAGTAACTCTAAACTTATGGGAATGTTCTGCATAGTAGCGTTGCCTAGCAATGGGGTTGATGGTCGAGGATGCTACATATGTTTCCCCTCAGAATGTTGATAAGTGTAAACTACAACCAATTAGAAATGTTAAACCATGGTTGGTGTGATTAACCACTAGGACCAAAACAAATGTGGCAAAGGTCATATCGGCTTGTCAATTCATAATGGGTGGATTTCCCACTTGAGAGACCCTTAACATGCTTCCCCTGGGATCTTATGACTTGTGGATTGGTATGGATTGGTTGGTTTCTTATAAAACTAAATTGGACTGCTATCATAAAACTTTAGAATGTGTAAACGAAGAAGGGGGAAAGATGACCCTCCAAGGGATTCCGAAGCCTATCTCAGTGAGACAAATATCATCCCTTCAAATGAAAAAGTATTGCAGAAAGGGGTGTTCCTTATATGCCATACAGGTACTGGAATATTTTGAGAATGACAGACCAAACCTAGAGGACCACCCCATATTAAGAGGAATACAAGAACATGTTCCCAGAAGAGGTACTAGGTCTACCTCCAAGAAGGGATATTGACTTCTCAATAGAAATTACACTAGGAGTGGTACCAGCATCTAGAATGCCATATAGAATGAGAACACTAGAGCTGGTTGAGCTCAAACTACAGCTAAAGGAGATGATGGACAAAGGCTGCATCCAACCCAGTGTATCTTTGTGGGGAGCATCCGTCTTGTTTGTGAAAAATAAATATGTAACCCTCCGATTGTGCATATATTAAAGACGACTCAATAAGACAATGATAAAGAACAAGTACCCCTTACCAAGAATCGATGAGTTGTTCGACCAATTGGGAGGTGCTTCCATTTTCTCGAAGATCAACTTAAGGTCTAGATACCACCAAGTCTGGATTAAGGATGTGTTGTTTGAGAATCTGTACTTAAGGCTTAGAAGTACAGTGTCTAGGCATCTGAAAGTGAGTAAGGGGTAGAGAAGGAAGAAATGTCAACCTTTGGCAAGGGAAGCTAGGGTTGATTTCGAGGTTTTTTTCTAACTTCCAACTGTTCCTGGATGTTTATGTCGCTTTCAATCACTGCCCACGAATGTTCCAGTTCGACCCGGGTAGTGGTTGTTTTAAGAATAGTATCAAAAAGATTCAAGGCAATATGTGTTTGATATGATAGTCTAGGTTTAATATTAGGTTGTCTTGTCATAGGGACAGTCATAGAGGAACACAATAATAAGAAAATCTCAATACTTTTTAGATGTTGTCTCAATTTCGGTCGTATAAAGGAGATTTTATAGCTCCGGTAGTGAAAATAGGTTGCAAACCAAAGGCCCTTTCCCGTAACTGAGTTATATTTTAACAAATGTGTATGATATGTAAGAAAAACATTAAGTTGTCTATCATGTAAGGCTCCTATCAAGGGAGAATCTCACTTATAAACAGAAGAAGAAAAAGATAAAGAAATAACCTGATGAAGCATAAAATATATATAGAAATATAAAATGTTCACTAGTCTTATACCTGCTGATAGCCGGTATAGAGGAAAAACGGTAAACAATATAGAAAACTAAAATTTATTCACCATATTAGAGGTTGTACTAAATTATAGTGAAGCATTCATCAGATACATATATGAAATGAAATGAAATATGAAATACAAGGAAACAAACTCATAACACAGTCGTGACGGAATCGAGAATCTTTGGATTTGCTTTATATTAACTCTCGAGGGAGAAAAATCTCTATTACAATCGACCCAAAAAGGTCCAACCCCTTTTCCTTCCTTCTATTGTATATTTATAAGAATTTACATATGATGGAATCCCAATCGTTCCAGGATTTTGAGTTACAATGAGAAGGAGATCAATCGTTTCATTTCTTTATCCTATGTCTTTATTGTGTACCAGAAGCCTACCCTCTCACATGCTCGGTACAAATGACACATTTTTCCACCAGTGGTACCATCACCCAGTTAAAGATTTCATACACAAATTCTGAGGCTTTGTATTCCCACAGCTTTGAATGGTAGACGTGGATGGGCTCAGCCTTCGATGGAGTCCAACTCCAACTCATCAATGGAAAAGGTGTGAGAAAACACACGACGTCCATGATATACGCAGACATAAATAATGAAGCAATCTTTCTGCTCTCCCTCTGTGCTCGGTACTCTGTAACTCGACTGGTCAAACTGTCAGATGGTAGTTTAGCCCAGTCGAAGGAACAACCTTTGGTGACCGTGTGAATTAGAGGCACCCACTGAAGGAAAAAATGTGTGGTGTCCTCTCTCCCATATAATCTGCAGGTCATCATAGCGATATATTTGAACTATGGTTCAAGATAGGCTATTGAATATATACCATTATTGTCTGCCCTGAACTTCACAGGGTGTAAAACCCAATCTTTGATTAAACCAGACATAGTCTTGTCGTATTGTACACATTCCTTTTGTTTAAAATTCTCCAGGAATTGGGCATTGTAAATAAAGTCTAACACTGTTGACAACTTGTACATAGCCTGCAATTGTTCAGGTTTGAAAGTCCCAATGGTGACCCTCTGCTCGTTGATGATGGTTCTGGTTGGTATATCTACATGGTCTAATGCCCACTGGACCATATCGTAATAAGGGAGTAGACGTGGCCTAGCCACTACTTTATTCATTTGAGCCTGGACAACGATATTATACTTGGTGATCAGGTCGTCTTTTTCATTTTCACTGGAATCATCTGAAACATCTACCAATTAAGACTATAGAACCTCATAAATGTATGACCAGGTCCGGACAGAGTCGACACTTCGAGGTGAAGTATCTGAAACGTTGTCTGTACCTTGTCCTGAAACCTCAACATTGGCTTTAGACGCTTTTCGCGTGGCCATGGCGGGGGATTCTACTTTAGCTCTCCTGCGATAAAAATATGTATACATACAGAAATTAGTTCGCTCACGAAAAGTTGTCTCTGTGTAGAATAGAAATGAAATTTGAAACAACAAATAAAAAATCCATGTCTTTGATTATTTAAAACTAGGTCGTCCTTAGGGACAGAACGGTCAAATCGTTCTTAAATATAAATTTAGCAATAAAAACCAAACCCTTACTTGTCAATTCGCCTCATTTCTAATTAATTTCATAAATTTTTGATAGTTCGTAATACAAGTTGGCGCAAAGAAAGTTTAAAATCGCCTCAGAGACTATGCATATTAATTTTCGTATTAAACCATGAAAATGTTGTCTTAACTTAATTAATCAGGCCTTTTTAAATATTAATTAATCTTTCGGCACTCGCCTCATCGAGAGTTTTCACTTTAACCCTTTACACCTCTAAGACCCTAGATTGTAATAATTAGCTTTGGTTAGTAGAAAGTGTAACCATGATTAGGCATTTAATTAATTACATTGTTATTTATATCGCAATTTTGTGACTCGAAGCTTAGAAGGTATAGCTTCCGGGAGGCTCGCATGCCGAGTTGCGAAATCACGATGAAATGATTTAATTAAATTGGAGGATAAAACCGGATTAAGTGTTTAATTAATTACATTTTTATTTTTATTGCGACTTCGCGACTCGACGCTTTGAAGGTATAACTTTTGAGGAAAAATACGCCGAGTTGCGAATTCCCGAAGGAGCTTAACCACGGCTAAACCTTTTACCTTTAACATTAACCCAGGTTATTAAAACAAGAATCTCGTGGTTTCGGCTATCGGGGTTACGACGATAAGACTTTTGGAGCTAGCAAACACCGAGACATGAAATCCCGATGATGTTTAACTACGGTTTAGAGTATTTTTACTCTTGGTAATGATCTGGGTAAACCTTTTTTTTTTTAATTAGTTCGTCATTTCTCCCCTCGAGACTTGTAAACCATGTGATCTATAATTTCTGACATGCGACATCCCGAGGTTCAAAAGTATAGACTCGTTTAAACGATTAAAAAATAAATCTTACCTTAAGAGTATGATAATCGTTGATGTTCGCGTGATGAGACTTCTGAGATTTTGGGAAAAAATAAAGGAAAATATGAAAACTGGCTTTCGATTTCAAGCATTAAGATATGAAATTTTAAACAGGCCAAAAAAAAAAGGCGGCTCCAACATAGGCTCCAACTAGGGATACCATTTTCCTGCAAGATGAGAAGAACAGTAGACCACGTGCTTATATTGGGTAAATGGAGTCAATGGCTTTAATCCAGCGAAAATATTCCTTAGAACAGGATACCGAAGGGGAAAGGGACTTCGTCTTTTACCTTCAAAAAGATTTCAAAACTCAGATACTTTTTGCACTTAGTTGTAATCCCTTTCACGACTTTCTCCTTCTCGTTACTGAATTCAGGTCTGCATTGAGATAATCAAAACAGTTCTAGGACACACAACAGATCTTATGGCTATCGGCTTGCATCAAAAGAAGAAAATTATATGTTTTTAATCAGGAAGCCCTGTCTGAACTTGGGATGTAGATAAGGTTTTAAAAAGAATTGGTTACCAGAGTAGAGTGTTATTCATGTATAACAACCTTATAGATATCTCAGATATTTCTTCAGTGCCAGTGAGCCTGTTCAGTACCCCGGTGAAGTTATCTGGCCCTTTTTACTGAATTTCCTTTCACCACTTCGGAATATATTTATGCATTTAAATGTTGAGACGAGGGCAATCATTTCTGAATTCCTTTCATCATCTTTTGGACTAGATGGGGGCAATCATTTCTGAATTTCCTTTCACCACCTGTCTTGTAATTTGCTTTCTTAGAGCATGAAGATGGGGGCAATCAGTTTATATGAGGGTTGATATCTGTGTAATATTTTGCATTATAGGTCTTTCATCTTAGTTTGATTACTTGGTACCAACCTTTCATTAACTTTCACAACACCTTCGTTCACAGGGAGAAAGGGGAAAATTTATTTATTGGATTGTTCTATTTGAGCAAGCCTCAATCCTTCGAAACTGTTGAAAAACCTAGAAAGGTCAGGATCACTTAAGTGTCACTTTGTTTAGCAAGGGACCGAGGAGTTGTGAAGACCAGCTTCCTTTTCACAATCTTCTTTGAAACTCTTGAGGTTAAGATGTAATCTCTTCCCCCTACGTATTCGAAACCGGAAAGATGTTGGCTTTTTCAAAAGGTAAACCCGAAAGTAGAAAAGGGTGACAGACAGAGATCTATAAACTGAAAAACAGAGGTTAAAAAAATCAAAACTGACTCTTGAAAATCTTTTTCGGGGGCGCTTTACTTTGAATGACTTGTTTATTTCATCTTATTCTTTCGTAAACGATTAACCATGGAAATGTTCTTTTATTTATTACTTCAGATGATGTTGTTGTATCTTATGAGGTTATCTTGGTTTTCTTTGATAGCCCTTCAGAACAAGTCTTTCAGGAAATCTCACCTTTACCTTACCATTTCATTTTCTTTCCAAAATATCAAAAAATATTTTTCATCACCTCTTTAAGCCAATTGATTTTCCGATACATGACTTTCTATATACCTCTCCTTCTCATTTTGTTTGTAGTTGGAAACCTGTAAAAAGGAAAATATGAAGGTTATCAAGGCTTTTTGAAAGGTGTCAAAAATTTGCGAAAGGAAAAGAAAATCAAAATAGCAATGCGTAATGAAATATATATACATATGTAAAAAATTATATATATGAATATAGAAATCTCTTTCTCTTTTTTTTCTTTTGTTTGGCGACTGCTTATGTCATATAATGCTTCAGGTAATGCCCGTTGACAGGGGCGTTGAGGATTTCACCATCTAGATTTTCTAGTAGGAAAGAATTTGTTCCTTCAAGAGCCGAGACTCTAAATGGCCCATACCAGAGGTGATCGAATTTACCATGTTTCGTTGTTTCTTCCCACCTTGCATCCCACCTTAAAAATAAATCACCTGGGAGGAAGTCTCTTTCTTTTTCCCTACGGTCGAATAATGCCTTCATGTCATCTTGATACTTCTACAACCTTTCATCTACTTCGACCCTGTGTTGTTGAACCTCGATTAGTTGGTTTATCCTCCTGGTGACATGATTAGGTTCTTCTTTCTGATCTTTCCACAATTTCATCACGGGGAGCGCTAAATTTATAGGTAACACCACATCTATCCCATATACCATCTGAAAAGGGGAAATGCCGATAGACTTTTTAGTGCTTATGCGATTCTCCCACAAGGCATACTTTAAATTCACATGCCAAGACCTTTTGTTTCCATCCAACACTTTTTTAATTATATTGATCAGGCTCTTGTTAGACAACTCGGCCAGTCCATTTCCTTGGGGGTAGTATGTTGTAGAATGGCTAAGAACGATATTATACTTTTGGTAGAAGCTGATCATAGCCATAGATTTGAAAGCCTGGGCATTATCTGTGACTATCTTTCAGGGGCAGCCAAATCTTAACAAAATATTGTCTTCTAAGAAATCTATTACCACCGAGTCAGTTGCCCTTTTGGTTGGAATAGATTCCACCCATTTAGTAAAGTAGTCTATGGCAATTAAGATCCACTTTTTTTGGGAACTAGAATGTGGATTAATCTCACCTATAAAATCTAGCCCCCATTGT
>JZKD02S1912275.1:0-13947 GCA_000966675.3 Picea glauca
CATTCCCTATTATGTTGAATTCATTGGGCATTTTAATTTTGTTCAGTGTTAGAAAATGAGGACTCTACTCACGATGATAAATAATTACTTGTTTAACTCCCTATTATTCACATATGCAATAGCAATATGCTTCGTGTAATAGTTAATTCATGTTTGAATTCACCAAAATTTGTAAAAGGAAACGACCAAGGAATTCAAACCATTCATTCCACTTGAGCTAAGATCAATGGTTTTTTTTCCTCGAGTAATATCTCACAGGAAACCTTCGAGTACTTCCCCACTTCGTGGATGGTAAACGGGGTAAACTGTCGGCCTTGATTACATTCAGGCCTAACCCCAAGGGGGAACAAGAGATTCAAACATGTGACCTCCTATGTTGGGGGTAGATTCACGTCTCACTCAAAACCACCTAAGCTAACCCTTGGGGCTTCTAAGATTGATGGTTGTTATGAGTTAGTCATTGCATTTATCTAGCTAAATTTCTAACTTTATCTCTAAATTATAGGCTTTCTTTGTATATTGTGGTTGTTGGCATTGTCTCTTAGTCAAATTCGATTTGTTGAGGTGAATTCCTTCCTCCATGGGATATAATATCATTCATTTGGTTGATTCTAACTTGGCCTGAGTCGATTTTATCTCCCTAGGCCGATTTTTCCTTACCTGGGCATTTCCTCTTACCCACGAATCATATGACTACCGTACAAGTTGTACTCGCCTTATGTGCGATGTTTATTTCTCCCTAGGGTTGCACAAACAATTGCTAGACATTTAACTAGAAGCTAGTTTTCAAATTTCGTATTTGACAATGGATCAAGCATAAATCAAGGTGGAGGTAGATGTAGTTAAGAATTCAAATGATCCAGAGAACTCAAATGTTGAAGGAATTGCGTCAAGATGATTGTGGTTTATAACTCCAATATGAAGTTCAATAACACCTTCGAGCACATGTTTTCAACCATCACCATGCCCACTCTCACATCTATGTCATAGATGGGGACATGCACACATTTTATAGTTTGGATTGTTTCTGATCCTCAAAACACTACTCTACCTACACCAAAATCCAAGGTGTCTCTACAATTGTTGATGGTCAGAGAAGTGTTGAAACCAATGTTCTAGAAGATGAACAAGAATTTGTCAAGGACAATAGGTCACTTGGTAGTTTTCGGGTGAATGGAATTCCTCTTGTTCCTCGAGATGTCCCTCAAATAGAGGAGAACTTTGATGATGATGCATATTCTAAAAAATTCTTAGATGTCAATTTAACTCATAAGCATACATTAACATTCAACCCGATTTGGGAATTATGATCGTTACTGACTATTTGCATCTATCATGTGAATCCACTTACTTAACCAAACTTCATTAATTTGCACGATTAATTTGCGGAATTAAAATGTTGAAATGAAGTGAAGTAAGAACAACAACGAAGTTCACCAAATATTTTTCCTACGTCTCCGAACTCGCTTAATCCACAAATCACTTCATTAATTCTTATTTGCAAAGACTTCATTCTCCCAACCTAGGATTGGTCTACAATGGCATAAGTTTCTCACATAAAGTGGCTATCCTCCTTCTCAAAGAGGTCTCACAACATGTGTCTCATTGTACCATCCTGGGACTTACAAGACTCTCTCAATAAGGACCTTCTGATCTGCTATAGATAATTAAACTGTGGATGTCACTATCATCTTCGCCTCGAGAAACTGAAACTTTTGACTGTAAACACTTTATAGTTCCATAGATTCTCAATGAAACTACATTACAGATTGATCCATCATGGGACTAACATTTTGTTCTGCTGCACAACCTCATGTGTAACTGTCACCATCATCTCTACCTTGGAAAATTGATACTTCTAACTATAAACACTCTATAAATCCCATAGATTCCCAATGACATTGAGTTACAACATACAAAAAGACAACATTCGTAAGAAAAATCCTTGATTACTCTCTCTCTCAATGAGGTTACAAAGACTCTCTACAAAAGTCTCTCAACAATCTCCAAGAACTCCTCTCAAAAAGCTCCTAAAAAAGCTTCATAAAAAAACATTTGTGCAAAATCTTTTACAAAACATGCATAGAACAAACCCTGCATAAAACAATTATTGTGGGCTTCTATGCGCATAACCCCTGTGTGGTGCAATGGAAAAAGTATTGGATTTATATAGCGTAGGTCGAGGGGTTGAATATTGTGCGCATCGGAAATTTAAACCATCTGAATAAATACCAATTTAATTATTTAAACCTTTGCATGACTTAACAAGGCGTACATTTTGGCGCAATGGTTGGATGTGCTGATTATATGGCCATAGGTCATGGGTTCCAACCCATGAACCTTCCCCATTTGTCATTTGAATACAACAAACAAATTTAAATAATAATTTGTTGGTTAACCGTATCAAGTTATATCAATGGTATGTTGGTAAAATAGTTGGTTTGTTGTGATTAGGTTATGGGTTCGATTCCCGTGCCCGACATATTTGGATTTGATAAGGCCCTTTTAGCATGATGGAGGGTACCACATGGCACATTCTGATTAGTCCATGTGTCTGTTGGAAGGTTTACTGTTGGGAGTAAGCTTGTCATTGATGGCAAGAACATCAATGGCAAAGATCAGCATGATCAACAGTGCAGTAATAATAGAAGAGGAGGAGCAACAGTGAACGTTGGATATTTTTCAGAATTCCCGATGACCATCAGATTTGTTTATGGACAAGAAGAACACACAGAAGAGGAAGACAGATCTGAGCGTAAGATCCGACCATCGTTGGATCAGGGAGAACCTGCACGTTCATTAAAGAGCATGAAGAGGCGAAATGTGAAATGTCAAAATATGTTGGTCTGACTCCATTTAGGAGTTTCATAGATCGAGACTTGAAGGCTCGAGACCCTTCATCATAAGTGGCGAAATCACGAAGTGGTGAAATCGCAAAGTGGAAAAATTGTGAAGTGGAGAAATCGCGAAATCCGATATGGTGAAATGATCCTAGCTGTTGAATCAAGGAGTGATCTGGGCCGTCAGATCCAGGAGGTGAATATCGCAGGCCACGTCAAAAAGGACAGTCGTGGACCGTTAGGTCAAGAGGATGCGTGGCAAAAGATCAGAGCACCACAAAGACTCCATTTCGGAGTTTCACAGATCGGGAAATCCAAAGGAAAGAGGTTCAAACTCACGATACGCGAGATCACGAAAAGATCTTGACCGTCAATTCACCAAGAACATGGACCGTCGATCTGAGCTCCATCTCGGAGCTTCGCCTATCGCGACTTGGAGTAACAAGAAACTCCATCATAGGAATCACGAGATGCGAATTCATGATAAGATCCGGACCGTCAATTCACCAAGAACGTGGACCGTCGATCTGAGCTCCATCTCGGAGCTTCACCTATCGCGACTTGGAGTGACAAGAACCTCCATCACTGAAACGGGGAGATGCGAGATCACGAAAAGATCTGGACCGTTGATTTATCAATATCATGGACCGTCGATCAGGGTCGATGAAGATCATGAGTTCGCAGTGCCTATTAGCACAGCATGTGGTCACCACATGTGGTCATATGGAGGAAGGACCTAGTACAGATGAGCTTCACCTCAAAATTTCGGGGATCGCATCTAGGAGTGTCGAGACACTGGATCATACAAATGCCAAAATACCGAAAAGGTGAATTGTCGGTGTAACCGATGGTCACCGCCTCTGGTCACGTAGAGGAGGGAGCTAGAGCAACCAAGCTCCTTTTCGGAGCTTGTGACATGGAGACTCAATATGTCTCATCGAAGAATCTCTGAATTGCGAAAGTGAGAAACAGGTAAATAACGACAATACCCTTCACAATTAATCCAATGATGGAGGTGAACATGAGCATGATTGGAGGACTAATGTTGATCCTCATAGTGTAACTGCTAGAAACCATTGATGGTTTCTGCCAGAGGATGTGAAGAGACTTCTGTGTGATTTCCAGAGGAGCTGAAGAGTTACAAGGAATCTGCCAATGGAATGAAGATGATTCGTGGAGGAAATTGACAGTTGGATGAGGGTTGGAGCTAGTAACTGAAATAGAAAGGATAAGCTCGACTATGCTAGAGAAGATGAAGAGTCTAAACTACCAGAGAGGCTAAGGTATCTCAGCAGAACACCCAGTGATGCTAGACGTGTGGTGGGAACCACTAGAGGAGCTGAAGAGTTACAAGGAATCTGCCAGTGGAATGAAGACGATTCATGGAGGAAATTGACAGCTAGATGAGGGTTGGAGCTAGTAACTGAAACAGAAAGTATAAGCTCAACTATGCCAGAGAAGATGAATATTCTAAACTACCAGAGAGGCTAAGGTATCTCAGCAGAACACCCAGTGATGCTAGACGTGTGGTGGGAACCACCAGAGAATCTGAAGAGTTGTGATGATCAGGCAGAGCACTCGAGATGTGGAGGAGATCGACGCGGTGTGAGTATGAAGAGGTATTGTGCACATTGCATGCACAAGGTGCAAAGAAGCTATAAGTACACGATACAGAGAAGAGATGCAGTTGTTGTTGCTGTTGTGAGTGATGGAGGTGTAAAGAAGGAGGTGGAGTGCAACAGTTGAAATGCACAGAAGACAAAAGGTGCATTGAAGAAGAATGGCAAATAGAGTACAAAAGATAGAAGAAAAGAATGTGCAAGGTATGCATGCAGGATGACAATAAGGCATACAGAGCAGCGAAATCTTGCAGAACAGTGATGAATCTGGTAAGCCATTGTTGAACATTATATCACTGTAATAATTTTTAGTAACAAATATTTATAAACAAGGGTGGAAGGGAGGTGCTAGGGAGGACCGGTGTCCTCAGAGGTTCAAGTGGGTGCTTGAACACAAAGATCTGTAGCTTCCTTCTAGTTGATGCTAGAGAAACCAGGGAGTCGGTGCTTCCTTCTAGTTGGTGCTAGAGAAACCAGGGAGTTGGTGCTTCCTTCTAGTGGGTGCTAGAGAAAACAGAGAGTTTGTGCTCTCAGCAAGTTGCAGCTTGTAAAACAGAGGTTGTAGCCTCACATTGTGTTGGTGCTCAATTATAGATGGTGTACAGAACTTAAAAGACTGCCTATCATTTCGAAGAAGAATAGGTTTTCTCCCTTTATGGGTTTCCTCGTGAAAATCTGTCTCTGTGTATATCTTATGTGTGACTGATGCTCATTAGTTTATTGTCCATATGTTGTATAATGTTGATGATCAATTGAAGAAAGAATAAAAATGTATTAAAAGACTTAAAATTGTTTAAGCACAATAACAATTGATTCACCCCCCCCTCTCAGTTGTCTTAGTAATTTCAACAGTGTCACCTTCTAATTCAACCACTTGTATCATATCCAACGTACAATCATATGCCATGTCATCGCACAATCAACACCATGTGAATTTCATGTTATCATGCCACACCAACATCGTACTGCCACTTGTCACCTTCCATGTCAGTGTCGTACAGTGTCATGCCATCATTCATACAATTCCACGTTAACATCCGTACAATCCACATGTTCATTCATATAGTGCCACATGTCATCCTTCTAGTGATGCCATGTGTCATGAATATATAGTACCACGTGTCATCCTTCTAGTGATGCCATGTGTCATGACTATATAGTACCATGTGTCATCCTTCCAATTATTCCATGTGTCATCTACCCTTTTTTCCTATTTATTTTTGTCAAAACTTTAGAAGGTCGTATCTTTCTCATACAACGTTCGTTTGAGTCCATTCAAGTTGCATTGGAAATATATCATCGAGATCTATGCAATGGATTAATTTCCATCACCATATAAGACTGTCAATTTTTTAGTGTTCTTAGATCCACCTAGATCAATGCAAATGGTATGTTTTCAACTGTCATTATGGACAAAGGTACTGTAAAGGAGAAGAATATACCAATTACTGAATTGAATGGGCATTGGTATATTAATATTGATGTTGGGTTTGTAACAATGTTCGGGCCAACATGGATATAGCCTTGTTAAATGCAGGGATTTTGTAGGAAAGGGTGAAGCTAGAAGGCACTAGAGCCCATGCCACTACCTCGAAAGCTCATTAAGATCCCTTATCGAGTAAATTAGATTTGTGTCTCATTTCAAGAACAAGAACAAAACCTAGAAACAAGAAGAAGCAAGGTAAATTTCATTATCATTCTAATATGGTTTTGTATGACAAGTACACATGAGAATTGAAATATGGAACACAGGCATTGTAATTGATCTTGAGCAAAGTTACATGCCATTGAAGAGTGAGGTGATTGTAGGGTAGTTGCACTTAGACTTGCATTGTGCACAAAATTCCCAGAGATCAAATATTCAAAAGAGTTAGAGACCAAAATTTGATTGGCACATTGAGAACCAATGTTCACTTGACATTACATTGAAAGGTAACTATTGTGTGCAAGCTACACTAACAAAGATTGAGAGTATTTGTCCAGCCTTGTTGGTTATTGACCTAATTTTTGTTTCCATTGCTAGTTGGTTTTTGTGTGCAGGATACATTGAGAACAAAGACCTTTCAACCACAAGAAGAATAGAGAAGAACATAGGAGAAAAAAGATTCTTGTAGAGGGTAGAGGAAAAAATCCTAGTAACCTTTTTGAAGGAAAAATACTATGTACAAGACTGAGACAGAGACAATATTTTTTAACTTCCGCAAGGAGATCCGTGTTGGTGAAGCGAGTGGGATATAAGCCACTTGTTTACACATCATAAGGTATCAAAGCAGTTGATTCCTTGACCTTGATGAAACTTCCATAACATTCCAAACCTCAGCATGGGTAAATAAAGTAGAGAGAGGTTTGAAGACTCAAGGGATAACAATGCTCAACTTCGAGAAGAGAACAAATTATTGAAAGAGAAGGCATGGATGTTAAAATAGAGGATAACATAGATAGAGAAGAAACTTGACACCTATGCCAAACTGTTTCCATTTCTAAAGAATAAGTTTGATGAAAACCAAGACTCCCTCACTGCGATCATGACAGATAAGGACAAGCATAGAATTCAACTTGTACACCTTCAAATCATGGTCATTCAGTTGGATAGATAGAAAGAAGATATGCCCACTCAAATGATGGATCATCTACAACAAGATTTGGTATAGAAGGAGGAGGTCTCAAAAAATATCCAAGAAACTATCCAAGAGCACTGAGAAGCAAGGCTACCATCCATTGCCACTTCCTCGAGCAACACCATGGTTGAGACTAGTTTGGTAAGTTCACATTGCATAGAAATTTCTCTAGAGAAACTTGGTGAATTTGAAAAGAATACCAGAGGCATTGGCAGTTACCAATTTTGTTAGTTCTTTGGCATGCTAGTGATGTGCCTATCTTGTGCCAGTTCCATGGTGACTCAGTTGTCTACCCTCACTAGGGTTTGAAAAGGAGAAGAGATAAGTATTTAGTTCTTCATTGTTTGTTTTCTCTTATGATTAGAGCCTATTCATGGTTGTATTGGAATATTCTCTCTAAGAAAAGTTGGCTAGGTTTTTCCTTGAGTTTGGGGTTTTCCTAGGATAAATATTTTTTTCCTCTTGGGATTGTTTATCTGCTCCTTATATATTTCAGTATATGATTATTGAATGTTAAAAGAAGATAATATGCTATGGAAAATCTAATTTTGACAAAACTAATGAAAATATAACATCGTTTCAGAGAAGGTTTCCTTAAGAACAATCTAACCATTGGAAGGAAGATATGTAGATTTTTCGTTGCATAGACCTAAACTTGTCAAGCTCATTGAGAACTTATCATAAAGTTGTTGGGGAAAATTCCATCATAGATCAACTCATCTTGACCTAGTGCACCTACTGCATCTCTCAGTTTGACCTTCCATTCAAATTGAATTTTTAGGGTTTTAGGCTTGTTGACATCTTTCTAACATTGAACCTATTGATTCATATTTCTAACATTTTTCTCATTGATGTAATGTATTAGATTAGAAGAAGAAGTTGGATGGTGTACTTGTATATAAGATGAGGGTATTTGCAGGATACGTAGACTTGGAAAAATGACATTTATCCAAGCATTGACAGTATATCCGAATGGTTCTTAGATCTAGTGCACTCGGAAGAAGCCCAGGAGTTGGAGGAAGCAATGACGATGTCTCCTACAATATATAACAACTCAAATGGGACAACAACAACATGACTCTAGGTTTGCATATCAGGATTGATAGTTTATACTATTGCAACCTAAGTAAGTGTTGTAACTAGAATATCAGTCCTTAGAGTTATATTATTTCTATTACTATCAAATGTTTAGGGACACTTCAATATTGTTGGTATGGCGATCATTAAGTAAATGATCATTGTTAAATATTAATGATGCACTTCTTTACAAGATAAATTGATCTCCTCTAGGATATTTTCTTGGTTGTTGACCTTGTTTCAGACAGGTTATCTTGTAAATTCCATGGAGGTCACCATGGAGATGTTATTTTTCTTGTTTCTTGTTCCAGACATGTCACAAGTGATAACTCTAAGAAGGAAATACTATGACGATTGTTCCCATTCTTGTTTTTATTATAAGAGTATTTTTCTTGTCTATCGTTTTCCTTTTTGTTACTCTTGTTCCAGACAGGTCACAGGTGATAGATTTGAAAGGGAGATATAAGGAAGGTTGCGGGAGGCAACATATTGGATGGTATCTAGCTAAGACATTGAGCAGACTATCTTGACGTAGATTTGTGTACACGACCACACACATCCATGTAATAAAGGAGCATAGGACAAAATCAAAACCTTCTAGCAAGAAGGGTACTTTTGTGGGAAATATATTATCTCATATGGATATTGATTGTAAGGAGAAGAAGCCTCCAAAGATGATTGTACATATCCCTCTAGTTCAGTTGAACACTCTTCAGATCATCGGGAAGAGTCAGTAGAGCCAGAAGTGCCTACCCAGAATCATTGCAGTGACCAGGAAGAGACCATCCTGGTCCTGTGATACTTTGCAAGATGCAACTGGGATATAGATATATGGAATTTATAAGCCATATCATGAGGAAGAGAAGATGGATCCACTAATGGTGAGGCAGGTATCCCCACCAAGTACCAACTCTGAAGGAGCTAGAGTTCATAGGGAGTCAACCCTCAGGATCCAATAGGGAGGAGCAACCTCCCCAAGATAGTTAATATGATATAAGAATTCAATAGGAAGTCAAAACATGCAGAGGGAGCAGATGGATCCAGATATTATATAGAATCATAGGGAGTCAAACTTCAGAGGGAGCATGCAAACTCAGAGTGCGCCTAATCTAAGAGAGAGTCAATGGCTTAGAGAATTTCTGTCAAAAAGTATTCATCCTTAGATTCAAATGGGAGAGACAGACATCTTCTAGGATTGACAAACAAGTGCCATGAGTTGAGTAGGCTAGACCTCCGAGGCTTCGAGGAGATATGAGACCTCCTGGAAGGATTCCCTTGTTTCAGTGATAGTGGAGGAAGCTAGTCAGAAGGACTGGGATATGGATTTTTCCTTGGTTCCAAGACCAGAAGGGAAGTTAGTGGTGACTTCCAAGTTGATATACAAGATCAAGCATGATGTATATGGAAACATAGAGATGTAAAAAGATTGATTTGTGGCCAGAGGATTCTCCCAGAAAGAGGGAGAATATTATGACAAGACACTTTCTCCAGTAGCTAGAAGAAGTGTACATAGATTAGCCACAAGATACATGAGAAGGAATCTCATGTCTATATATCAAAGAAGGATTTTTATGGGCCTAATAAGGCACCCAGGGCATGATATGCCAGATCAAACAATTATTTGATGAGCTTGGGGATGGTTTCTCATTGATCATATATGTGGATGACCTGTTTCTTACAGATGATGAGAATCTCACAGATGGTTGCAAGAGGGAACTCACTTTAGAGTTCGAGCTAAAGGATCTAGGTATTATGCATTATTTCTTGGGATTTGAGGTGTGGCAGAGATCGGATGAGATTTTCCTTAGCTAAGGAAAATATACCATTGAGATCCTATAGAGACTCGGGATGATGGACTTGAAGTCCATGGCCACACTTATGCTGACAAATATGAAGCTCTTGAGTGATTCATCTTCATATTTGGTGGATCCCATGATGTACAAACAATTGATCGAATCATTGATGTACCTAGTTAACACCAGGACAGACATATGTTTTGCACTAAGCACTTTGAGTCAATACAGGGTTGAGCCTACACATGTACACTAGATAACAACAAAACATGTGTTGAGGTACCTACATGGTACAGTTGGATATGGATTGGGATATGTCTCTGATGGATATGTGAAGCTACAGGGTTATATAGACTCTAACTGGGTAGGGAGTGTAGTGGATTGGAAAAGAACATCAAGATGTTGCTTCAGACGTAAGTGGCACTCAATACAATAGAGGCAAAGTATATAACATCCAATGTTGCAAGTCATGAAGCAGTGTGGCTTCTGAAGTTTCTTGAAGGGATATTTGATCTAGAGTTGGATCCAACTTTGATATATTGTGATAATCAAAGTTGTGTGAAGAATATAGAGATAAAATATCATTACATCTGAGACATGGTGCATAGAGGAGCTATAGAGCTCCAATACATATCCACAGATAATAAGACAATGGACATTCTCACCAAGCCTCTGTTTAAAGTGAAGTATGAGTACTTCAAAGATAAGCTTGGCTTGACGCATAATTTTCACCCTCATTGAGAGGGAGGTCTGTTGTTTCTCTTCCTGCTGGCTAACCCCTCTGGCCAAGGGTTCCCTAGATTAGTCATGTGAGGTGACTGAGGGGCTAATGCACTTCTAAACCTGATGAGAGAAGAAACATCACACACATAGTTGTGAGGAATATGGGAGTAGCTTCATGCTACTGGATGAGACTATAACTATGGATGATGTCATGGTAGTATCTGTGTGCTACTAGTTGATTGTTGCATAGTTATAGAGACATCGACTATGACTATGGATGATGGCATGGTAGTATATATGTGCTACTATTTGTTTACTTCACAGTCATAGGGACTACAGACTATGATTATGGATGATGGCATGGTGGTAGTTGTGTGCTACTATTTGATTGCTACATAATCATAGAGACTATTGAATTGTATGGTGGTAGATTTTGTAGCTACCAGTTGATTGCATGATATGAATATGGTTGATGGCATGGTAGTAATTGTGTGCTACTGGTTGATTGTTGATTAGTCATAGATTTTGTGACTATGGTTGATGGCATGGTAGTAGCTATGTTCTACTAGTTGATTGTTGCATAGTCACATAGATCATAATTTTGGCTAATGGAATGGTAGTAGCTTAGTGCTACTAGTTGATTTCTACATAGTTATGGAGACTATTGGACTGCATGGTAGTAGTATTACGACTACTAGTGGATTGTAGATCATGAATATGGATGATGGCATGGTAATGGCTTAGTGCTACTAGTTGATTGCTGCATAGTCATGAGAGACTACTGGATAGCATGGTAGTATATTAGTGCTACTAGTTGATTTCTGTGTATTCGTGACAACATGGTGGCAACTTTGTGCTGCTAGTTGATTGTTGGAGAGCATTGTAGTAGATTAGTGCTACTAGTTGATTGTTGGAGAGCATGGTAGTAGATTAGTGCTACTAGTTGATTGCTATGTAGTCGTGACAACATGGTGGCAACTTTGTGCTGTTAGTTTATTGTTGGAGAGCATGGTAGTCGTTGTGTGCTACTAGATGATTTCCATGGAGAATACCAGATCGCTTGGAAGTAGTTGTGTGTTATTATTTGATCACAACACATTCAAGAGGAATATGGAAGTATTTGTGTACTACTAGACTATGACAATAGTTGTGTACTACTAGACAATATGGGTAGCTATGTGTTATTGGATGATTGCAACATAACCTTGGAGATCGTTATAGATGATTTGAGCTACCGATGGCATGGTAGTAGTTGTGTGCTACTATCTTATTGTAGTGTAGTCATTGGACTACTAGATGAAGACATCATAGAAAGATACCTCCCTAGCTAAGAGGGAGTGTTGATGTTTTGGTAGCTACAAGAGGTATTTCCTCCTGGACAACTTTTATTAGAGAAGAAGAATATTCCAAGAAGTCAAAGGAAGACCATTGAACAGTTGAAGAACACCCTGGAAAATAATAAAGTAAAATAGAAGATCACATAAGAGAAGTTGACCCACGGGAAATAATAATAAAGTGGAAATATAATTTCTAGGAAGAGAAGTTGCCCCACAAAAATAATGAAGAGCCAGAATAAGAAGTCGACCCCAGACAAAAGCCAAAATTAGTATAAATAAAAATATGTGTCTACTCATTTGCACAACCACGCAATTCTCCTTTTGTAGTGCACACTAGGCAGTTGTAGCTGTAGCTACAACTGCAGTTTTACTATTTCTAGTTTGCAGTTCTCTTGGAGAGTGCGTCCCAATTGGTGAAGGATATTATTGGTGGTTCTTGGTGATCTCTCTTGTGCGCTATCTCTGGAAGAGTTGCAATAAGTTTGTGTCATTCTTCCTAGTTGCTTCACGCTAGTTGCAGTTGTAGTAGCATTAGAAACTGCAGCTGCAACTACCAGTTGTGCCAGTTTTGTGGTGCGCTAGTCATGCATTAGTTTTGTGGTGACTTACATGTCTACCCTCGCTAGGGTTTGAAAAGGAGAAGAGATAAGTATTCGTTTCTTCATTTTTGGTTTGATATTTTTATTAGAGCCTATTCATGGTTGTATTGGAATATTCTCTCTAAGAAAAGTTGGTTGGGTGTTTCCTCAAGTTTGGGGTTTTCCCAGGATAAATATTTTTGTCCTTTTGTGCTTGTTTATCCATTGCTTATATATTTCAGTATATGATTATTGAATGTTAAAAGAAGATAAAAATTCTATGACAAATCTAATGTTAATGAAGCTAATGCAAATCTAACACTTTTCCTTTTCATATCATGGCTTAACCAAGTTCATTAATTTAAACATATTTATTAATTTGTTTTCCTTGGATTTCACAACTATTCTTTTAAATCACACAACTCTGTTAAACAAATTAGAGTTTTATAGTGAGAAGAGTGTTCCTCCTTTTTTCCTTGTTGGCTTCTACAATCTGTCCCCCTTAGGATTTTCCTTCTCTATTTCTTGAGCATTCTTAGTCAATTTCATCTTGACCTTTCTTGAATGTAACAATATATTGCAACACCAAAAATAACTCAAAATTCAATTATGAGTCAGTGCATCCTACAAATCCACCAAACAAATCAGGATTATCAAGGTCCTATCACATGCAAGTCTTCCACTCATGCATTACATTTTAAAATGTAATCTAGGATTCTTTTATAAATAGGCTTTGCAATCCACTTTCTAATTATTCTATGATACAATTGGTTATTGGTGGCCACCCACCTATTACAACTAGCTCCTCTTGTCCATTTTTAGTTCAACATGTTCTTCTATACTTCTTTGTAATTGTGGATTCTACACTTCTAGGGATGTTTGAAGCCCTACATGTCTTCTAGGTGGATATCGGTGGCCTCTCACCTAATGCAATTGGATTATTTTGTATGTTTTCATGTCAACACATCTTGTTGTACTTCCAGGGCCGTTTTGGAGGCCTAAACAATGTTTTTTTGGCTCGCCATAGTCAAACTGTAGATGAAGTCAGAGTTTGATGTTAGAATATGTATTTATATGAAATACCTTTCCAATGGGCTATCACACACCTAAAACTGAGGTCGTATGCAAAAGTTACGACCCTAGAAAGTTGAGGTACCAACTTACCCATAGGTATTAAGGTAGATGATTTGTGATGGACAAGGCGTAGGCAAGAGAAGACATGACATATTGAGCCCCATTGTAGCTACACTGTAAGGTAGCTAGAGAGGTAGTGGGGGGGCCCAGAGGGCCCATAGTGATAATAGTGGAGATCATTCAATGTAAGGTGGACTAGGTCCACTATATTATTAAATAAGGCCCACT
>JZKD02S1912275.1:24169-52560 GCA_000966675.3 Picea glauca
GACACCTAGGTATCTTGTTATCTAGTGATTTCCTTGTTGTAAATCAAATTAGCAACTCACAAAATAACATACACTTGTTGGAATAATCAACTCAAATTAGCAGAAGAAATACTGAAAACCAAAATCTCAAACACAATACACAAAGATATTGTATCCATAAACTAATATTATCATTCAAATAAATTCATAGCTTACAAGGGCTCCTTTATTGGGAAAATGGCCCAATTAAAAAAGAGATAAAGTACATCAAAACCTGACTAGGTTATCTTTGCCAAACTGCCCATCACTTTTGCAATGTTGTTGTATGAACTTGTACAACGGGACCTGTACACTAATACTCGTGTTGTATTGTGTGGCTTGTAACATAATACTTGCGCTATCTGTGCAACTTGTACATTGATAATCACGATGTCCGCACTGTTGATATTTTTATGTAACTACATAAGATATTCTTTTGTATTTGTATTGGTCAAATCTCGAGAAGGTTATTGTAATATTATTGTATAAATCAGCTCGAAGGAAATTATTATTTTATTGTTACCCTTATTGTAAAAGTAAAAATGGCCCCACTTAAGATTGCGTTTTTTCGGGAGTCAAGTTATGTGTATAAATAGAGGTCGAGTTCCTCTCATTTGTATACACACACAACTCATCTTCTCTTGTGTATTTGGAGCATAGAAAAGGAGGTCTAGCACATGAGGTCTTAGTTTCTTGGTCTTTGGTATCTTAGTCTTGGTCTATTTTTGGAGAGTTATAACATGACATTGTACTAGTTGAAGGAATATATACTGAAGAATTGATTTTTGGGTTTTCTCCCCCACGAGGGTTTCCCAGGATATATCTCGTGTTCTGTGATTTTTTATCTTTCAATGATCCTATTACATGCAATTGTTAATTAATGTTAAAGAAGATAACTGTAACTTCTAAAATTATAACATGGTATCAGAGCAAGCCTAAATAGAAGATAATTCATAGATATAGAAGACAAAATGAGTCGTTTTATTAATAGGAGTGGTTGTCGAAAGAGACAAGACCACCACCAAGTGCGCCCTAGTGGAGCACATCTTTTCCCTGGATCATATCTTAAGAATCCAGAATTTGTGATTTAGGGGCAGGATGACTACAGAAACCAATATTGATGAGAAGATGGAGGGAGCTGACAAATTCAAATCTTGGAGGTACAAAGTATCCCTCCTCCTAGAAGAACATTATCTAGAGAAGTTCACTAAAGAAGAGGTTTCAAAACTAGAGGGAGATGAGGCTAAAGAAAATCACAAGAAGGATATGGTCAAAACAAAGAGGATTATTGCAAACTCCATTAAGGACCATCTTATTCATCACATATATTCATTATCCATTGCAAAAGAGATGATGGATGGCTTAATCCAACTATTTGAAGGAAACAACATCAACCAAAAAATGACCTTGAGAACTCAATTAAAGAGCATGAGCATGCAAAATTCAGAAATCATCTACTCTTACTTCTCAAGAGTGAACCAGATCAAGGAGTAGATAGAAGCCATTGGTGATACAGTGAATGGAGAAGAAATGGTGATGACCACCTTGAATAGCCTCCCAAGGTCATGGGATTCATTTATTCAAGGGATATGATTAAGAAGGAAGCTACCCAATTTCAGTAGGCTATGGGAAGATTGCAACCAAGAAGAAGCAAGGACGGTAGCAAGAGAAGAGAACATGATAGATGATGATCAAGCCCTGGCCACTTGTTGATGGGTCCTAAGTCCCTTGATTCAACAGAAGGAACCAAACCCACTACCAAGGCCCAATTAGACTCTGCAGCGTTTAATAGTGGAATGGTTCTCCAGATCTTGCGATCGGACCAATTTATCGATGGGCTTTATGTTTTCTTGTGAAGGCTCTTCCTTCATTTCGAACTATCTCTTTTTGTATTTTCTCTTGGTTGGGACCGATATGATATGTAAGCCAGTATAAACCAACTTGAAAACACAATAGAATTAAGCTTAACTACTAGGGAAGAGGTTGAACTTGGGATAACCTGCTACTCAAGTATGCAGACGAGAATTTTACACCACAGGCCTAGTACTAATACATTAAACATGTGAGCATCCAATTACTTTTTGAGAAACTAATTACCATAAAAAAAACACATATGCGATAAGACAATGGAAAGAAAAATAATTCACCTACTTAATCATCCATCACATAATAACACCACGATTCATCCTCATCATTAAAGTAAATAAAAACAAAATATTGCAACAAATAACTTGACAATAGATTAAATAGCTCTTACTCATTACAACATCGTTCATGAAATGAGATAGGAAGTAGTTCTTCTCCATGTCCAATCACATGCATTTTATGAAAATAACTTTGTCTTTGGTCCAGAAGGACTTCTGAATTCAAAGGGAGCTTCAAATAATTCTTAACAACCAGAAAGAAAGAGTTCTTGCAACAACCATTGACCCTTAACTAATTGGTCGATGTTCTTATTTATAGCATAAAATTCAACTGAAAATAATGGCTAAGTGTATTTAAAACAAAACAAAATTCGTCACATGGTGTCTTCTTCTAACAGTTTCTTTAATAGTCAACTCAAGATATCCCTTCGAAAGGGTGACTTTTCTCATACTCTGACCAACTGATAAACAACTCATCGCAAGTTTGGGCCCATGGAAATCTGTCATGCTCCATCAGATCTGCGTAAATTCCTCTAACCTCCATCGCATGCACTTGGTACTTCACTATACTGGTGTTTAACTGATGTATCAAATTTCGAGATCTAATCGAATGTTCCATAAATCTTTGCACTTGTCCTGGCGTTGTGTCGATCACCTTCACTAGCTCTTTGGCCCATAATAAATCTTGCTTGGTATGTGATTTGACTATGTCGCACAAGTCGATGAAGATGTCGGGGTTGTTGAACTTGGGGAGTTTGATATCCTTTATTTATTTATTAATTTTCCCCCAATGTTTCTCACATTTGGCCCATTATTCTTGAATTTCTAAGTGTGGTTCCTGAGACATCTTAGCCCAATACCTGATTGATCACTTCATGCGATCAAGACTAATTTTTCCCAGCACCCAGATGTCGTGTTCTTCTTTATCTCAACCCTGTTGAATTGCATCAATGTATTTGAGTCTCTCTGTGGATTTTTTCACCCTTTCATGCCACCGCTCCATATCCTTGCACGTTGCGAGTGCCATGAGAGTGTCTTCCTGGAGCACAGTTATCTTTTCGGTAAAAAGGTGCCTCTCTTTTTTGAATTGGTTGTAAGCTTCTTCAAACTCGCTTATCAGGTATATCGTGGTCTGAGTGGCACCCTGAGAGTATTCATCTAGGTGGCGTAAATGTTCTAGTTCCTTCAGGGTGGTGGCTATCTCATTTTAATCTCATTTGGCTCTGTCCAGGGTGGCATCTGAGAGCGCCATCCCCACGCCAAGGAGCTCGGATGTTCTTGCATATTCTGTGTTTATCAAGTTTTCCTCTATAGTAATGAGGATGGAGTGATCCAACGTGATCCTCATTTTCTTTGTAGTTCTCTAGATGATGGACTTCCTCTTTTGATCATAGGAGATCGCATAAATATCGGCTACCTCGTCTACAAGTTCAAGAATCTGTTGATAACCCTATGTGAGTATGCTTCCAAAATTTTCGGTGGTGTATATTTGTTCAAGATCGGGTTCTTGAACTTTCTCATTGTGCTTTGAAGGCCTGGCCTCTATCTATCACTTGTCGGGGATCTGAGTATCAAGTGGAATAGAGGCGTCGGGAAAAGACTCAATACTTACTTTTTCATCAGTCTTTGAAACATCGATTTCCTTTTGCGGGGATCCTTCCTTTGGCTCATCTAGTTCTGACTTGTCCTTTAGATTGAATGCTAGGGTTTACGACGCATCGAGCCTCTTTGTGTCAGGAACATTTTCAGTTTCTATTTCCTTTTGTGGGATCTCCTGGGTTTGGACCTCAGGAGTAGGAGAAGAAGTCTTCTCAGGTCCCTTTTCTTCTTGGACATGCACAGGGGTCCCGCGAGATGCCTTCGAGCTTTCATCATCACTATATATATTTATAAAATCGCTTAAAGGATTAGGCATGCTTGTCTCTACTGATACCCAACCTGTCTCTGGTTGAGTCATCACATCTATCAGTGATACAGTCGGTGGCATTATGGATTTAGGGTTATCTGACCCGTTGATGTTATCAAGGTTCATGAAATCAGGGTCGCTTGGCCTCATCGAGATTTCTTTTGGGCTATCGTCTGGAAACCTTGGCAACCTGATGAGATCCGAGTTATCCCATATCCACTTCATTATCTATTGGGCCTGTTGATACATGAGTCCCCCCATCCCCCACATAGATTGAACCTCAGAGAAATTCATATCTTGTACCGGGGTTACTTGGGGAATCTTTGTTGTTTTAGTGGCTTCTTTAGGAGTTTCCACTGCTTCGACTGATTCGGGTGCTATCCTTTCTTCATTGGCCCTGAGGATTTATTGAGCTGATTGTTCCAAGATTGTTTCTTGCTCATCCCAACTCATGGCCTTAAACCTAGTTTCTTTAGGGTCAGCCATCCTTGCCACCACCTCATCCCAACTTTGATCATTTTCGTTGAAGATACCATCCTCAAATATATCATGGACATATGTCCAACAGGATGATACCTATGATGCATGCTTTAAGACCAGACCCTTGGGGTCATGCTTGTGAAAATGACCAGTTTGGAATTAGAACTCCAATTGGCGTAACCCTTCTTGCTTGGCCTACGCGGTGTTCTTTACCATGTAGAAACCAATATGAAACCCATAGGGTATGAAGGTCATCTTCTTATCCTTTACCAAAGTAGCATTATAACCTTGTAGGATGGTATGATAACAGATTTCCCCTACTACTAGTTGATCGGGGGCATATACAAGTAACAGATGGGGTGCTTTTGTGGTGTCGCCGAAAACCCTGATGTAAGTATTGTGCTCATCCAAATACCAATGGCCAACTTTCGATACAACCTTTTTGGATTCATTCGACAGCCTTGAGCACTCTTTCTTGAACAACAAGAAATAAATATGTGCGATAAACTGATCACAGATGAGAGAGTAGGATTTCTTGTACCTGTTCTCCCACAAGATGCCAAAATACACATGGACCGAGAGATCTAATGTGTGCCATCTCAAGTTCATTCCGGTAAAGACATTTTTGGCACAAATGACGTCCAATAGATAAGAATCCATATAGAAGGATAGGGTTTCTCCCTCTTTCGGCATTTGAGCCTATCGTATGCAAGTGCTCAGTTGTTTGGATATGATGGCACCCCAGTTAAAACCTATTCCGGAAATGGCTACCGTATAAGCTAGAGGCATCCAATCCTCTAAAACCTGGAGCAATCTTTCTCCCCATGGAATCGTCAAAGGAGGGCCATCAGATATATGTATGGATCCCTCAGGTTAGCATTCGGGTACCGACACGAGGTCTGATTGGTGAACTTTATATCCTCTCTCCACCACGACGCCATTGCCTTGTTGGTGTCATTTTTATTATAGAAGCTTACAAAAAAATTGGTGTTTAGTCGTTCTTCCAAATCTCTGAGCTTGTAGTAATTATGCAAATCCACTTGGAGGAAAACCCCGACACACTCGTCGTTGTCGTCATTAATCAAACATATTTGCATGTCAATGTGATCGATAATCCATTTCAGGAGTTCGATGTACGGGGATATTGGAGTCCTTCTCACCACCATGTGCAGATACGCCTTTCGAACATTCGGGAGGACTTCATCATCGATTCTTCTCATATCAGGATCGTTGTGGGGGGTATATTCGGGGAATTCCTCCCGCTTGATTTTCTTGAAAAGCTCTTCCCAGCGCGGGAATATTGTCTTGGTCCCAATGTTCGCCTCAATGTCTTCAAAGGTTGAGGGTTGAACAAAGACCTTCTTGGTTGCTGTTTTGATGACGGGCACCGTCTTTGGAGCAAATTCCAATTGTCTTGCAACCACTGGGGAGGAACCTTCTCCCACCTCTGGTTCTTGTAGCTTTGGTTCTCTTGGAGATTTCCTGGTGGTGGGTTTCTCCGGAGGCATTGTTCCTGCAACCGAAAATGATCCTTTAGGCAAGTGTAAAGAGTAACCTTGGATAAAAAAATGTATGAAATGAAGAATAAAACATCTGTAGACCGGTACATACCTGTAACACTTGCTAAATTTTTGTTTAATACTCACTAGACCTTGGAAGATATCCTTGAACTGCTCGTCTCCCTCCTCTGGATGTTTCGAACTCCTTCGTGCATAGAATAACCTTGTTTACAATGACTCAAAAGAATATAATGGGAGATATCCTACCAGTCGTATCAACCAGTTAATACGAGTAATGGGTGAAATTCAAAACAATTTACTGTCGAATCTCTGCAAATAAATTCTATATGGGTTGACAGCAAAGGCGCGGAGCGAGATGCACTGTATCGGTAGGTTCAAATGGTCCTTTTGATTTTTGCATGAATTAGCAACTAATGCGAGATTTTGAAATTAATTGACCCTTTAAATGGGTCATATCTAGCGTATCTTAGAGCTAACACATCCCATCGCGTCGTTTTCTTAGTGGGCATATCGAGAATCGACGATATCCTTATGCATGTTTCCGTCGGTATCCTCCTGAGAAAACTTTTGACGCTGAAGAATTTCGTCGTATGATGCTGATGTGGTAAAATTGGTTCAAGGTGGGACGTGGGTTTCAGGAGCTAGTAACGACTCTAGGGAAAACTAGATCTTATGTCTGATCACTCAGGAAATGAGAGATGGAAACAGAGGATAGGTGGTTTGACCGTATATCTCAGTCAGAGTCATGTCTTTCAACAGAAGATGCGCATTAAAATAAACCCGGGATTGTCGAGGTTGAAAGGAATTGGGGTCGGTGATCGAGGGTTCACTTATCACGTCCTCCATGGGCTGTCCTTATAAAAACTTGTTGATACCAGAAGTTATCGAGGATTGAATCTCAGAGATAGTTCCATTGCATAGTTCCTTTGTGGGTTATCATACTCGAAAACCCCCGATGCCGAAAACGTTTTTGAGGTCGGTGATCAGTGATATCACTTCATTCTTTGTGATCCCTTACTCACTTAGTCTTTCATTGATGTCGAAGGGATCAGTCATCGACAATATCCTCGGTGATGCTTGTCGCGAAATAAATCTCGCGTCTGTCGATGCCGATGAATATCGGGACTCGACAACTTTGGTTCTCTCTAGCATTTTTTTTCACGCTTAATCCTTCACGATGCCAAATTCCTTAAGCACATCGGGGAAAGTTTTGGCTGTCAATTCTCTAATTTAGATATTAGTATTTTAATTTAACGATGATTTTCACATGGTCAAGAAATTTTTTAAAGACTAAAATGAGATTGGAAACGATAAGCAAACGCAACATTTTCCACAATGAAGATGAATCAAGTAGTCCAAACGATCAAGTGGTACACAAAAATTAAAAATTGACATAGGATTTTTAGGGTGTGTTGAGTGCTCAACACCGCCCACACCAAGAAAGGAAAGAGAAAGAAATAACTCTCCTCGCCCAAGAAGTTTTAGAAGGGACGAAGAAATAACCCAAATATCATATGTTTATGTTGTCAAAAAATGGGACACATTTCTATGAATTGTTCCCTCATTCAAAGACAAAGGGAAAAGAAAGGAGGTAAAAGGCATCATGTTCATACAATTGAAGATGATGAGCCACCCAAGAAGGTTTCAAATAAAGATGAATCAAGTGATGGGGAGTATGTTCTTATCTCATCCCTTACAAGAACTGTCACTCATGGAAGTGATATTTGGTTGGTGGACAATGGTGCTTCCAAGCACATGAAAGGTTATAAAGAATCCTTGTCTAACCTTACTCATAAGGATTCACCGCACAAGGTGAAATTGGGAGATGACTATAAATATCCTATCAAAGGAGTAGGAGAAGCCTCCTACAAGTTAGACTTAGGAAATCCAATGAAGATGAAGGAAGTTCTCTATGTTCCTAGATTGAAGAAGAACCGTCTCTCAATTTCAACATTGGATGAGAAGGGTTAAAGAGTTGAATTTGTTGATGGACAAGTTCTTATGTGGAATAGAGGGAAGACTTTTGATGATGCTGTGGTGATTGGAGTTCAAGAGGGAGGACTCTACAAATTGTAAGGGCAATCAAATTCAGCATTAATTCATGACATTGTGAATCCAAGTGAATTATGGCATATGATATGTTCTCACCTACATTACAATGCCATACTGAGTGTGAGAAAGATGGTGACGAGACTACCAGAGATCTAGGAAAAACTAGATGTTGTGTGAAAAGGTTGCACACAATTCAAGAACGTGAAGCACTCCTTTCCCAGTGGCAATAGTAGAGCCAAAAGAGTATTGGACATCGTGCACTCAGATGTGTGTAGACTGATGTTAGCAACTTCACCAAGAAATTATGTATATTATGTGTCTTTTATTGATTATTACTCACGTAAAACTTGGATCTATTTGTTGAAGGAAAATAATGAAGTGTTTGGAAAATTCAAATAGTTTAAGGCATTGGTAGAAAACGTGACAAAGTGGAAGATAAAGACCTTGTGATTAGATAGTGGAGGGGAATTGACTTCAGAGGAATTCAAATGATATTGAAAGGAAGTTAGGATTAAGAGGGATCTTTCTACTCCATACAATCCTCACCAGAATGGAGTAGCATAAACAAAGAATCAAACGATCATGGAAGCAATGAAGGCTATGATCCATGATCAAGATCTACCTATGCATTTGTGGGAAGAAGCAACAAAGACTGCAGTGTACATGCATAACATAATTCCCCAAAAAGTACTTGAAAACAAGACACCAGAGGAGATGTTTTCAGGATGGAAGCTAGAATTCATCTATCTAAGGATATTTGGCTGCCTCATATTTGTGCATGTCCCCAAGGAAAAGAGGAAAAAATTGGATCCATCCAGAAAGAATGGCATATTTCTTGGTTACAGTGACACATCGAAGGAATACAGGATATATATTCCTGCTTAGTAGAAAGTTGATATTATCCAAGATGTCACCTTCTATGAGAGTGCAGCTTTCAACAAATCAAAACAAGACTGTGCAAAAGAGGTTCATGAGGAGGAGAATGAAGTTACAAGAGTTCCAGAGGTAGAAGTAGTTGAACCAGAGGAAGTCATTCATGAGGATAATGACATGGAAAAACCTCAGAGGCCAACAGAGATGCCTTCTCGCAAGGGAAGACCAGCATGGGAATATGAGCTTATCAGAGATGCAAAAATATATGGTTCCCCAGAAAAATATCTCAGGGAAAGTAAGAAGTCGAAACCATATTCCAACTATATGGCATGTTTTTGTGATATCATGGATGCAAAACCGTCTAGTTATGAAGAGGCCATAGAAAAGAGGGTATGGAAGGATGCCATGGGGGAGGAATATCAATCCATAGTAAAGAATGATGTCTGGGATGTGGTCCCCATACTGAAGGAGAAATCAATAGTAAGTTCAAAATGGATCTACAAAATGAAACATGCAGCTAATGGCATTATTGAAAATTATAAGGCTAGATTTGTGGCTCGAGGATTCTCTCAGAAGGAGGGCATTAACTATGATGAGAAATTTTCTCCCGTGGTGAGATATACCTCGATCAAGACTATACTTTTGTTGTCCGTAGTAATGGAATGGAAGGTGTATTTGATGGATATGAAGACAACCTTCTTGAATGGTGAAATAAAATAGGAAGTATATGTGGAGCAACCACAAGGGTTCGAGGTACATGATAGGAAGACACAAGTGTGTAGATTGAAGAAGGTTTTATGTGGATTAAATAAGGCACCCAGAGCATGGTATGGCATGATCGATAGTTTTTTTACTAGCTTAGGATTTACAAAGAGCAGTGCAAATACTAACCTTTACTTTAAGGTTGTGGATGATGGTAAGGTAATACTACTGTTGTATGTGGATGACCTATTCCTAACAGGTGTGGAAAAGCTCATCTCAAAGTTTAATAAAAAACTGGTTGTTGAGTTTGAGATGAAATATCTCAGGATGATGCATTACCTTTTGGGTCTCGAGGTATGGCAGAGACATGATGAGATATTTTTGAATCAAGAGAAGTATGTAGTGGAAATATTGAAGAGGTTCGGGATGTTGGATTGCAAGGAAATAGCTACACCTATGGTATCAAATTTGAAGTTGTTGTAGGATACAACTTCATAGACTGTGGATGTTACTTTATACATGCATATGGTGGGTTTGTTGATGTACTTGATGAACATGAGACCAAATATATGTTTTGTTGTGAACACCCTGAGTCAGTATATGGAGCAACCCATTAAGGTTCATTTGGTCAAATCAAAACATGTGATAAGGTACCTTAAGGGTACATTAAATTATGGTCTCAGGTATGTGACAGACCATGATTTTGGGTTATATGGATATTCATATTTAGATTGGGCCAGTGGTATTCCTGATCAGAAGAGTACTTCAACATATTACTTCAGTCTAGGCTCCAGTATGGTTTCATGGAGGAGTAGGAAGAAGTCATGTGTAGCACTCAGTACGATTGAGGCTGGATATGTGGTAGGATGTTCAGCATGTAGAGAAGTAGTGTGACTTCAAAAGATGTTGTTTGGGTTATTTGGTCTCAAACTGGAGGCTACCTGCATTTGGTGTGACAACCAAAGTTGCATGAAGTTGTCAGAGAATCTGGTGTTCCATGATAGGTCAAAGCATATCGAGATCAAATATCATTATATCATGGATATGGTGTAGAGGGGAGTAGTGAGGCTCCAATACATGACTACCAAGGAGCGGTTTACGTACGTGTTGACCAAGCCACTGTTAAGGACGAATCTCAAGCACTTCAAGGACAAGCTTGGCGTGGTCCCTCTTCAGAGGGAGTGATGAGGTACAACTGCATTGTAGGGTAGTGGATGTCTTGGGGACATGTTGTAGCTATTTGAGAGCTACCCACAGGCCTTGGATGCATTGGTTGTGAAGTCACAGGGGTGCACATGATGAGGTACATATGCATTGCAGGGTATTGGATGTCATGGTGACATGTTGAAGTTATTTGAGAGCTACCCACAAGCCTTGGATACATTGGTTGTGAAGTCATGTTGTACTATGAATATTCGATGATGATAGATTCATATGTTCAACCATCAATGGTCATGAGATAATGTGGAAACAAAGAATACCTTCATATTTAAGAGGGAGTGTTGATATTTTGATATAACTATGGAAGATATTATTTTGTATTTGTATTGGTCAAACCTAGAGAAGGTTATTGTAATATTATTGTATAAATCAGCTCAAAAGAAATTATCATTTTATTGTTATCCTTATTGTAAAATTCAAAATGACCCCTCTTAGGGTTACGTCTTTTTGGGAGTCAAGTTATGTGTATAAATAGAGGTCGAGTTCCTCTCATTTGTATACACACACAAATCGCCTTCTCTTGTGTATTTGGAGCATAACAAATGAGGTCTAGTTTAGGAAGTCCTTGATCTAGATTTTATGAGCATAACAAAATGAATACAGATTATTAATAGGTAATTAACACAAAATAAAAGAGATACTGTAAAACTGGTTTTCTATTCAATAAGGAAATAAGCTAAAACTGTAAAATGTGGCGGAAACAAGCTTGCTAGAATGGTGGTGGCTTATCTCTGAGAAGAGATGTGACGACTGTGCTCATTCACAAGAAGATGATTACAATAATGCTCTAAAATCCTTTTTACAATAAACAAGAATGACAAAACCCCTATACATCCAAAAACCTAACCCTAGGATATGAAGCACCAAAAGTCATGTGGGCCCTGTTTGGGTAAGTTAGTACATTAACTTCCTGGGGTCGTAACTTTTGCATACAATCTCCGTTTTAGGAGTATGATATCTCGTTGGAAAAGTATCATAGAGGAGATTCATTTTGGGGGATCAATAATTTATTTAGGCTATCATTGAGGATATCAATCCAGAAAAACCTCCATTTAGGCCCTCAAAATGGCCACGGAAGTTAAAACCTGCTAAAAATAGTAAATTGCCAAAATTGCCAGAAAATTGTTTTGAGCCAGTTGGAAAAGGTGGGTGGCCATTGATATCCACCTGGATCAATCCTCCCTCCTTAGGAAGAAATGGTATCCATTGCGTAGAGCTCCCCTATCAGATGAGGAAATTTCTGTTGAATTTGGCCCTGGGTGAGCCACTTGCCTTGGTGCAGGAGCTGCCCTGCTTTGACGACTCGATAAAGATGAATCCTTTGTTGTCGAGTACCCTTGATCTGTGTGTCCACAATCTGATCATTGGGTTCCTATTGTATGCAGTCGGGGTTGAGCTATGTTGGTGTCAGTTGTTCTGCTACTTCTGAGGTGTCCAATAATGGTGGGAAATAAGGGCGAATGAGATCCACATTGAACATTAGGTGCAGACCAAGGAAAGGAGGAATGTTGAGCTAAAAGGCATTATCCCCCACGCCCTTGTTGATGGTTTATGGCCCATAATGAAGTGGGAGAATATTCCGTTGGGGTCCTATAAGGTGTTCTTTCTGCAAGTGCAACCAAAATTTGTCACCCACCTGAAACTTATGTGGCACCCGATGTTGATCAAGGCGTTGTTTGTACTTGTCATTGGACTTTTGTAGGATATCCTGAACCAGTTGGCGAATGTGTTGGATCCACTCAATGAAACAGGTAGCTTTGTTAGCTTTAGTTGGAGCAAGAGATGAGTCGATTGAGGTGACCACAAGGGGAAGTGAAACATCTATAGGACCCAATGGTTGGAATCCCAACCCCACCTGAAAGGGGTTGTCGTCGATTGAGCTATGTAGGGCTCGGTTGTAGCTATGTTGGACATAGGGAAGGCTCTCATCCCATGTGCGAGGGTGTTGTGAATTATACATGTGAAGGATATGCACAATCATTCGATTTATGACCTCGATTTGTCCATCTGTCTGACGGTGGAAAGTCGTGGATTTGGTGAGCTTGGTGTCCAACAGTGACCAGAGGATTGACCAGAATGTGTTGAGAAATGGATTGTCCCAATATGAGACAATGGTTTTTTGGATTCCAAAATGTATCTAGACTTGTTTAAAGAAGAGCTTGGCAATGGCCTTTGTTGTGATGTTCTTCTTGCAGGAAACCAAAATTTCCATCTTAGAAAAGTGATCAACAATAAAAAAAACATAGTTGTTTCCCCGCTTGGCGGATGGGAGGCCTGACATGTAGTCCATTGAGATGGATTCCCATGGCCTGTCAGGAGTAGGAAGAGGGGTTTACAGGCCCTGTTTCTTAGTGGTCGGTTTGGCAATCGCGCAGGCAGTGCAGGACTTGATATAATTGCTGACCTCCTGTCAAAGTTTCAGCCAATAGAAATGTTTTTGTAGAATTTCCATTGTCTTTTCGACACTGAAGTGTTCTACCACCTAACTGTAGTGGGATTCCCATATCAGTTTCGCTTGCTCACTTGATGAAACATAGATATGGCCCAGACGACACAACAACCCATCCTAAAGATGGAAAATTATCGACAACTGCGTTTGCCCCCAAAATTTGGTAGGTGATGGCTAATTCTGGTTCTATCTCATGGAGTTGGGGTCATCCAGAGGTCTCATGGCCACAAGAGTCTAGCACCGTGGTGAGTGCCACGACTGGCGATCTAATGAGGCAATCAAGGAAGCGATTGGTGCTTCTTGTTTTATACTTGATGTTGAGGTGGAATTGGTACAAGCATGTGGACCACTTTTGATGGCGGTCATTCTGCAATTTTCCTTGTGTTTTCATGAACTACAATGGCTTATGATCAGTGTGGATGATTGTCTCCTTAACAAGAATGTAGTGTCTCCACTAGCGGTAGGCTTGCACAATGGAGTACATTTCTTTGTCGTAATTAGGGTACTTACAGACAACATCTGATAGTGTCTCACTATGATAGGCCACGGGGTGGCCGTGTTGAGTGAGAACGACGCCCACAGCATAGTCTAAAGCATATGTCTCAATCTCAAAGGGATATTGTAGGTCTAGGAGTGAAAGTACTAGGGTTGAGCACAAGCGCTACTTCAAATCATCGAATTCTTGTTGTTGGGACCATCCCCACGCAAATTTTTCCTTACCACAACCCCTGGTTATTTGGATGAGGGCCCATGCAATATGGGAGAATCCCAACACGAAACTACGGTAGAAATTGGCAAGGCCCAAGAAGCTCCAAATCTCAGTGAGTGTGGTTGGGGATGACCAGTCACGAATGACTTGGATCTTGGTTGGATCATTATGTACACCATGATGATCAATGATGTAGCCCAGGTAATGGACCCTGTCCATGCCGAAGGATCATTTTTCCAAGTTGGTGTATAGCTTGTGCTGTCTCAGGGTGAGCAGAACCTATTGAATATGCTTCAAGTGTTTGGCCCAAGTCTTATTGTAAATGAGAATGTCATCCAGATACACCACTACAAAACTATTGGTGAATGGTCACAAGATATTGTCCATCAACCTCATGAAAGTGGTTGGCACATTTGTCAAACCAAAGGGCATGACCAACCATTCAAAAAGGCCTTCCTTTTACTTGAAGGTGGTCTTCCATACATCTGTCTGTTCTATCGGGACCTGGTGGTAGCCAAACTTCAAATCAATCTTACTGAAGTATTTTCCCCCTATGAGTTGATCAAGGAGGTCGTCGATTCGGGGAATCAGATACCAGTTTCTGACTGTGATTTTATTCAGAGCCCGATAATCAATGTAAAGTCGCCAGGTTCCATCTTTCTTTTGTACCATCACGATTGGTCTCCCACAAGGTGATGATCTAGGATAGATGTGCCCCTTGTGGATAAGTTCTTGGATCTGTTGCTTGATCTCCTCATTCTCTAACAAAGAGAGGCAATAGATTGTCCCATTGGGAAGCCATACATCGGGGGTCAGATCGATGGGGTGCTTGACCTAGAAGTGCAGAGGTACCCTGGTAGGTGAGGATAATATATCTAAGTATTCTTCCACGACCTTATCTACTTTCTTCTGTTGTGTGGAGAGGTCATCCACAGAGACCCTGGATGTGGCTGTGATATTTCACTTATTCTAAGAGAGAATCATGAAGAAAACAAACTTACCCATCTGAGAGAACACCTTCCTGCATTGCTTAGCAGAGATCGAGGAAATAGAACTAGGTGGGACTACCTCGGGTATCCTGTACAATTTCCTGTTCAAAGTAATAATAACTCTACGAGGCCTAGACTCATATACAACATGGCGTTTCCATAAATAAGGTTGTCCCAAAATAACATTAAAAACTTCGAGAGGTGCAACATCACACAATACCTCGTCTTTGAAGGGATTGATGCCATACGACAATCAACATTGTTGGATGATCCAAAGATTGCTTCCTTGGCGGAGCCATCCAATGGTGTAGGGTTGTGGGTGCGATGTTGTTGACAGGGCTAGCCGCTTGACAACCTCTGTTAATATGAGGTTATTCTGGCTACCACTATCAATGATGAAGTGTAGTGGGGTGCCTTTTACCCACATCTGTGAATGGAAGAGGCGCTCTCCTTCTGGCTTGTCTGGTTCACCAGACTGGAGCTTGGTGGTAGCAATGGTGGCACTGAGTTCCACGTCAATGATCCATCTTCCCATTTCTGGTTCTGGTTCTTGCTCAAATTTAGAACACGCATATGATTCAAAGGCTTTCACTTCGGCCACCAGCGACTGCTTTGAGCGACAGTCAACAATGTTATGCCAAGGGATGTAACACCCTATTTCTCCCAGTCTGTAAAAATAACTATATTGGCCAAGAACTATGGCAAACTCAAAGATGTGAATGTTTGATTTGACCGACCTTTGTATATAAGGTCGATGAATGTAAATTATATCATGAATATGCGTCGCATGATTGTTGGGAGGGGGATGTGCTGAAAGAGACCACGATGGCTGATGAGAGGCAGTGGAAGGGGTTGGGAATGGCTTCGTTAACTTCCACTGAACCGAAACTGTACTAGTTTGTACGTGCTTGGAAACCAAAGCTCACTCTCTGACCCTGGAATGAATTAATTGCCAGGATGGTAGGTGGAGAGGCTCCTCAAGAGTAAATGAGGGGATGGGGGCGAATCGCCCATTCATAGAAGCTCTTAGACCTGACCACAGACAAGGAAATTTGCGCCACACGCAATCTTGCAGAGAAAAGGCAAGAGAGGAAGTGTGGTGGGGGCGGGGGGGGGGGCGACAGAGATCGTGGGAGGAGAACCCGAAGAACTCTGACAATATACAGAGAGTCATGAACAGAGGAGAAGGGGAGTAACCTTCGTCCTTGACTTCCGTTGAGTTGGAAGCAGGAGAATGAGTCTCAAAGCATCGTGGTCTAGCTCAGGGGTGGCTAGTGGTAAATCTGAATGGAATCACTAAGCCTATGGTTGGGTGGAAACGAGCAACCCTCTCAGCATTCGCGTCACATCCAGAATTTTATGATAAGTGTTATGTCTTGCATTTGTAATTGAATGTCACGATTGCATGCTCATTTTTACACATTCGTAAATAGTTGTTGTAACGAAGTGTTTGGCTTGTTCTTTGACTGGAAATAATGGATGCATTCTTATACTTATATAACTACAAATCGGTTAATATATAGAATGTATAAGTTTAGGATACGAGCCCGTTCCCCTGAGGATTGACCCATCTAACTTGACTTGTGCTATGCCCTAATTTATCCTCCCGAACGCACCCTTTTCTAAGAAAGTTCCCTTGCATTCCAGAGTCGGAGTGAGCCCCTTGAAAAGACTACCATTGTAGTAAATCCACAAGATTCCCTTACCCTGTCGAGAAGTAAATGGGATTCAGAGTTTCAGCTCTCGAAAAACCCAGGTGCGATACCCCTCGTCTTCGCACATCGCGAAGTCCCGACCTGTGAAACGTCGAAAAGAGCTTAGTGTAAATGGGCTTCAGAGTTTTGGTTCCCGGAAAACCCAGGTGTGAGACCCCTCATCTTTTCACATCACGAAGTCCCTACCTGTGAAATCCTGAAAAGAGCTTAGTGTAAATGGGCTTCAGAGTTTCGGCTCCCGAAAATCCCAATTGCGAGACCCCTCATCTTCGCACGTCGCAAAGTCCTGACCTGTGAAACCCCAAAAAGAGCTTAGTGTAAATGGGATTCAGAGTGTCAGCTCCCGGAAAACCCAGGTGCGAGACTCCTCATCTTCGCACATCGCAAAGTCTCGACTTGCAAAACCCCAACTTGCAAAACCCTAAAAAGAGCTTAGTGTAAATAGGCTTCAGAGTTTCAACTCCCAGGAAACCCAAGGGTATGAACCTCTTGTCTTTGCAAGTTGCGAAATCCCGGTACGCAGAATCCCGGTATGTAAAATCCCGAAGCGGGGTAGTGTGAATTGATTTCGGCATTTCGGCACTCAGGAAACCCAAGGGTATGAACCCTCATCTTGGCAAGTTGCGAAATCCCAGTACACGAAATCCCGATATGTGAAACTCTGAGGTGGCTTAGTGAGAATAGGATTTTAGGTTTCGGGGTTTGAAGAGTCAAATAACTCGACTCTCTTGCATTTCGAACTCTTGGTTTCCAAAGTCCCGATATGGCCAGGACAATCTAATCAGGGTAGAGAATCGCAGCCATCGACCTCAACAAAGGTACGATTTTGGGTTTTAGGGTTTGAAGAGTAGAAAGACTCGACTCTCGAGCATCGTTGAGTCGTGAAACGCGAAAGGCACCCCTTGGCTTAGCCCGGGGTCATAACCGATGATCACATGGAGGTGAAGCCTGCCCTTGGTGCTTGAGTTGTATATGATGGATTTTCAATGAAATAACTAGTGGATTGGTTTAGTTAAGGTCCCGATCGGAAGACCTAGCCTACACTTGAACCTCATAGGAGTTCAAGGACTCTATCCCTTGATAAAGAAGGAGAAAGAAAAAGGCGAAAAAAAAATATATTATGTCATAGTGGGTGTGTGACAAATTGGTATCAGAGCATGGTTACAACACTTGGCATGCTTGGGCTCATGAACAGGTTGTGAAAAGACTCCATTCGAAGTAATCTAAAAAGGAGTAACCCTCTATCTTAACCCCTTAATCACAAATCAAAGTTAAGAATGAAAACTTATATTGTGTGTATGCATTTGAAAAAAAAAATATGAATTATGTGTTGGTTATGAACGAATATAAATATTGACTAACAACAAGTGTTTTCTTTTGCACACAAGAATATGATCAACCATGGGAAACTGCAGACGCATAGAATGGTGACTCACCATGAAATGGGAGATGGTTCCCACAATAGAGACGAAGAGTCTAACGAAAGGAGGGTGGTAGGGACCCCTTCGGATCTAACTAAGACTGTGAGGAGCCTCATGATCGAACTACAAAGCTGCAAGGCCGACAATGAGAGGATGATAAAAGAGCAAGAGAAGAAAACATAAATTAATGCAGTCTTATTGTAGAGTTTATCCAACATACAAAGACAATTGCAGCATGAACCTGACACCAGTTCGATAGACCGACGACAGAAAAATAAAATTCAAAGTCCACCTGAAATACATAAACGTGGTCTTTTAAGTGGCCACACTGGGAAGAGCACCTCGAGGAAGGTCCACCCCAGAGATAAAGGACAAGCGTCTGATGATTCCTTTGGAAAGGAAGCTGGCGACTCAGAGGGATCTTCTAGCAACATAACTAGTTCTTATTCCCGAAGAAAACAGAAGAAGCAAAAGCATTCCAAGAGTCATAATCTCGAAGAATTCAGGAATATCAAACCACCCTCTTTCGACATTGAAATAAATAAGGGAGAGGAAGAGGAGGCTTGGCTACTTGGACTAAAGAAGTATTTCAGATTCCATGACTTCTCATAAAATTTGAAGGCCTGACTAGCCACCTTCAACTTGAATGGAAAGGCTTCCATTTGGTGGGAATACCTTAAGAATGTAAAAGGGATTCACGAAGAGGGTCTGTCTTGGGAATAGTTTGAGAGATACTTCAGGAAGAAGTATCTGTCGAAAAAGTATTTCAATGAAAAGATTAAAGAATTCTATGAACTCAAGCTGGGGCAACTCACCATAGAGGAATATGTCAGCGAATTCCTCGAGTTGATGAGGTACATACCCTATATAAAAGAAGAAAAGGCAAAGGTGCAACGATTCATCAACGGACTACCTAAGGACTATCAGAACAGGATTGAGTTTGATGAGCCAAATACCCTAGAAGACACTATCCTAAAGGCAAGATATTGTTATGAACAGCTTGGACATCGGACAGAACCTCGCGATGGATAGAAGTAGAAGAATAGTTCAGGATTCCAAAAGGAGGGATTTAAATATCCAAGATTTAAAAATTATAAAAATGACCCAAGGATGAGCGTCCCCACCCGAAGTGTACACCAGCATAATTTCCCCTCCCAGAGCAGAAATAAACCTTTTGGATCTACCCCAGGAAGGATTGATAACCCAAAGAAATAAACCTTGAAATGTTGGGTTTGTAGAGAAGAGCATCTACTGAGGGACTCCCCACACCGACAACAGAACAGTCGGAGAATTTACAACGTTCAATAATCTACCACTGTCAATGTTGTGGCCAGGAGTATGCCACAAATTTATGTAGCCGTGGATAATAAACAAGATGACCACCAAGCTTCAGTGGTGGAGATGGAAGGTATGATCACCAACCATCTAGTGTCTATTCTAATTGACCCTGGTTCAAATTTGAGTTATATAGCTCCTAAAGTTGTTGATAAGTGTAAATTACAACCACATAAACATGCCAAACCATGGTTGGTACAGTTAGCCACAGACACCAAAAGAAAAGTAATGGAAGTCATACAATATTGACGATTCACTATGGGTGAATTCCCCACCCAAGCAACCCTTAACATATTACCCCTAGGATTGACGACCTGTTAGATCAATTGGGAGGTGCTTCCATATTCTCAAAGATTGACTTGAGATCTAGATACCATCAAGTCTGAATCTAGGGTGAAGACATCCACAAAATTGCCTTCAGAATGAGGTATGGTCACTATGAGTTTGTGGTAGTACCATTTGGATTAATCAATGCCCCTACCACTTTTATGTGCTTGATGAACAATGTGCTCAACAAATTCCTAGAAAAATTTGTATTGGTTTTTATTGACGATATATTAATTTACTCCAAGAATAGAGAGGAACATGAGGAACACCTTAGGCTTGTACTTCAAGTGCTAAGAGAACATCTCTATGCCAAATTTAGCAAGTGCGACTTTTTCCAGAAGCAAATACATTACTTGGGTTGTGTCATATCTGAAGAAGGAGTAGTAGTAGACCCTGACAAGATCAGGTCTATCATGGAATGAACTACCCCTAAGGACGTTTCGGATATCATATCCTTTATGGGCTTAGCAGGATACTATAGGATATTTATAAAAGGATTCTCCAAGATTGGTTGTTTAATCACTTCCCTCCAAAAGAAGGGGGCTAAATTCACATGGACACAAAAATGTGAAGAAAGATTTCAAACCCTAAAACATCTACTGACCCATGCACACGTGTTGAAGATCGTCGATTCCGAAGCTCACTTCCTTCTGTGCACAAATGCCTGCAAGGAAGGGCTCGGAGGAGTCCTTATGCAAGGAGGAAGTGTGGTCTGCTATGAATCCCGAAAATTGAATGAGCATGAAGTCAACTATGTGACCCATGATTTAGAGTTGGCTGCCATAGTGCACACCTTAAAAATGTGGAGGCATTACCTCTTGGGAAGGAAATTTGTACTTATGACAGAACACTATGGATTGTGATATCTGTTTGACCAACTGAATCTCAATGCCAGACAAGCTAGGTGGATGGCCCTCCTTAGCGAGTTTTATTTTGAAATCAAACATATTAAAGGAAAGGAAAATAAGGTGGCCGATTCCCTTAGCAGAAGTATGAAAACAATTCGCCTGGCAGTGGTGAGCACCTGCGAGGCGGATGTCAAGGAAAGAGTCAGGAATGCACAAGAAATAGACACATTCTTCTAGATCGTGACCTCGTACCTGGAGCAAGAACCCATAGGGATAAAGTATGAAGGCTACCAGATGATAGATGGAGGTTTTCTAACTTACAGAAACATATTGTATATTCTATATTGTGATGACTTGAAGAGGTTCATAATGGATGAACTACATAAAAGACCCTATATTGGTCACCCAGGATACCATAAAATGATCACGACCACCAGGAAACAATTTTGTTGGCCTAGATTGAAGAAAGACATAGCTGAATACTTAGCTAAATGCATAGACTGCCAACAGGTTAAAGCAGAACACCAACACCCAGTAGGATTTTTACAACCTCTACCAATTCTAGAATGGGAATGGGAAACCATCTCCATGGATTTCATTACCGGATTACCAACCTCGACCAAACAGAATGATGCCATCATGGTAGTGGTGGATAAATTGAGCAAGTCTTCTCATTTTATCCCCATCAATTCAACTTGCAAGGCAATAGACATCGCCAACAGATCCATGAAGGAGATATTCAGACTACATGGTATGCCTAAAGAAATCGTGTCTGACAAAGACACAAAATTTACTTCCAACTTTTGGAAATCCTTGATGGTTGGTCTAGAGACAAAATTATTGTTTAGAACTGCTTATGATCCTCAAACCAATGGACAGATGGAAAGAGTGAACCAAATATTAGAAGACATGCTAAGGATGCATGTAATGCATCAACCTAAAAAGTGGGAAGACTACCTGCCACTGGTGGACTTCGCCTACAACAACGGCTACCAAGAATCCTTGAAGATGAGTCCTTTTGAAGTCCTCTATGGTAGGTCGTGCAACACTCCAGTTAGTTGGAGTAATCCCATAAAAAAAGTTACTATTGGACCCGATATGTTGAAAGAAATGGAACAACAAGTGACTCAGATAAAAAAAAATCTAAAGGTCGCTCAGAACCGACAGAAAAGTTATGTCGACCAAAAGAGAACTCCAAGAGAGTTCAAGGCAGGAGACCACGTATATCTCAGAGTTAGGCCCAGGAAGAGTTCCCTGAGGATGGGAGCTTGTGCCAAGTTGGCACCTCGGTATTGTGGACCCTTTGAAGTCCTAGATAGAGTGGGACCTGTAGCCTATAGGCTAGCACTTCCTCCCACAGTAAAAGCACATAATGTTTTCCATGTTTCATTATTGAAGAAATATGTAAATGATTCTAATCATATAATTCACTTGTTTGTGATCTAGGTGGAACTGGAGGGAGAATTCATGCCAGAACCTCAATGCATATTGGATAGAAAGGAAACCCCACTCAGGAACCAAACCATTGCACAGGTCAAGGTGCAGTGGAAACATTTTGGCCCAGATGAGGCCACCTGGGAAATGGAAGATGCCATGAAACATGCATATCCGATTTTATTTACCTCTGTACATACACGTCATATTGATAGATAGAACAATGAGGAAAATGTTCCTTTAAGGGGGAGGGAATTGTAACACCCTATTTCCCCCAGTCTGTAAAAATAACTATATGAGCCAAGAACTATGGCAAACTCAAAGATGTGAATGTTTGATTTGACCAACCTTTGTATACAAGGTCGATGAATGTAAATTATATCATGAATATGTGTCGCATGATTGTTGGGAGGGGGATGTGTTGAAAGAGACCATGATGGCTAATGAGAGGTGGTGGAAGGGGTCGGGAATGGCTACGTTAACTTCCACCAAACCAAAACCGTACTGGTTTGTACGTGCTCGGAAACCAAAGCTCACTCTCTAACCCTGGAATGAATTACCCGCCAGGATGGTAGGTGGAGAGTCTCCTCAAGAGTAAATGAGGGGATGGGGGTGAACTGCCCATCCATAGAAGCTCTCAGACCTGACCACAGACAGGGAAATTCGTGCCACACGCAATCTTGCAGAGAAAAGGCAAGAGAGGAAGTGTGGTAAAGGGGGGGTGCGACAGATATCGCGGGAGGAGAACCCGAGGAATTCCGAAAATACATAGAAAGTCATGAACAGAGGAGAAGGGGAGTAACCTTCGTCCTTGAATTCCATTGAGCTGGAAGTAGGAGACTGAGTCTCAAAGCATCATGGTCTAGCTTGGGGGTGGCTAGTGTTAAATCTGGTTGGGATCACTGAGCCTACGGTTGGGTGGAAACAAGCACCCTTCTCAGCATTCGCATCATGTTCGAAATTTTCTAATAAGTGTTATGTCTTGCATTTGGAATTGAATGTCACGATCGCATACTCATTTTTATACACTCGTAAATAGTTGTTGTAACGAAGTGTTTGCCTTATGCTTTGACTGGAAATAATGGATGCATGATTATACTGATATAACCACAAATCAGTTAATGTATAGAATGTATAAGTTCATGATACGAGCTTGTTCCCCTGAGGATTGACCCATATAACTTGACTCATTCTATGCCCTGTTTTATCCTCCCGAAGGCACCCTTTTTGGAGAAAGTTCCCTCGCATTCCAGAGTCAGAGTGAGCACCTTGAAAATACTACCATTGTAGTAAATTTGTGAGTTTACCTTGCCCCTGTCGCGAAGTAAATGGGCTTCAGAGTTTCGGCTCCTAGAAAACCCAGGTGCGAGACCCCTCGTCTTCGCACATCGTGAAGTCCTGACCTGCGAAACCCCAAAAAGAGCTTAGTGTAAATGGGATTCGGAGTTTCGACTCCTGGAAAACCCAAGTGCGAGACCCCTTGTCTTCGCACATCGTGAAGTCCCGACCTTCGAAACCCCGAAAAGAGCTTAGTGTAAATGAGCTTCGAAGTTTCGACTCTCGGAAAACCCAGGTGCGAGACCCCTCGTCTTCGCACATCGTGAAGTCCCGACATGCGAAACCACGAAAAGAGATTAGTGTAAATGGGCTTCAGGGTTTCGGCTCTCGAAAAACCCAGGTGAGAGACCCCTCGTCTTTGCACATCGTGAATTCACGACTTGTGAAACCCCGAAAAGAGCTTAGTGTAAATGGGCTTGGAAGTTTTGACTCCCGGGAAACCCAAGGGTATGAACCTCTTGTCTTCGCAAGTTGCAAAATCCTGGTACGTGGAATCCTGGTATGTAAAATCCCGAAGCAATGTAGTGTGAATTGATTTCGGCATTTCGGCACCTGGGAAACCCAAGGGTATGAACCCTTGTCTTCACAAGTTGCGAAATCCTGGTACGCGAAATCCCGATATGTGAAACTTCGAGTCGTCTTAGTGAGAATAGGATTTCAGGTTTTGGGATTTGAAGAGTCGAAGAACTTGACTCTCTTTCATTTCAAACTCCCGATTTCTGAAGTCTCGATATGGCCAGGACCGTCAGATCAGGGTAGAGAATCGTAGCCGTCGACCTCAGCAAAGGTACGATTTCGGGTTTCAGGGTTTGAAGAGTAGAAGACTTGACTCTCGAGCATCGTTGAGTCTCAAAATGTGAAAGGTGCCCCTTGGCTTAGCTCGGGGTCATAACCGATGATCACATAGAGGTGAAGCCTGCATTTGGTGCTTGAGTTGTATACGATGGATTTTCAATGAAAGAACCAGTGGATTGGTTTAATGAAGGTCCCTATCGGAAGACATATCCTATGCTAGAACCTCATAGGAATTCAGGGACTCTGTCCCTCGATAAAGAAGGAGAAAGAAAAAGGCGAAAAAAAATCTATTATGCCGTAGTGGGTGTGTGACAAGGGCTCTTATGGAAGTCGCACCACTTCCCGGTATCTTTCTTTGTTTTTTCGGTGTCCTTCTTTGCTTGTGGCTTGGACTAGTTGTCCTAATATTGTCCATATTTTCTCTATCCTTTGTTCTGTGAGTTGGGGCTTCCCTTTCCTGACTTTTGTTGTGAGGGGTTCCTAGGCCCAAATTGTCGTGTCTTGTTTTTGAGCTTCTGCTCGATTTTGAAGGCATATCGGTAGGTCACGCCCAAGGATGAGATGTCCAGAAATTTCATTTTGGTATGGATGCATCTATGCAGAGCACCACGATACTTGAGCACCAAATGTCACTCTAAATCTTTGATACCGAGCTTGGTGTGCAAGGTATGGAATATATTTTTGAAATTTGGCACTGCTTGGTCTCTTTCTTGCCACAGTGTGGTCCATTTAGTATACAATTCGTCATAACTTTCGACAAGGTAGTATTGTTCCTTAATAGCATCCCTGAAGGATTCCCAGGTGGTTGTGATTGGAAACAATGAGGGTTCCTCTATTTCCTTTTGCTCACAAAAGGTTTCCCACCAATCTTTGACATGGGGAACGAATTTGAGGAGCGCAAAAGTAATTTTTTCTCTATTCGAAAAGTCATGGATAGAAAAATACCCTTCTAGTAGATTCAACCACTTGTCTACAACATCTGCATCTATATGACCTTAAAATATAGGAATATCAAAGTTTATTTGTACCTTGAAGGGGGTGGCGCCTCCGCTCGAAGAAGATGCGTCGCTTGTTGGTAGCCTCCGAAGGAGTTGCACGAAACTATCCATCATCTCGTTGCTTTGTTGAGTGAGGGATTCCTCAATCAACAGTTTGAAAGGATCTCCTGTCCCATCACATTTCTTTTCTCCTGCCATGAGAGGTCACTTGGACATGCAATAGCTTTTGTCCTCAAGAGAAACAAGCTCGAGACCTAACTCTTTGTACTCCAACCTCATTGGGGACATGCATTAAGATGACAAGGAGCAAACCTCTCTAATACCATTGATCCGGATTTTATGAGAGAAAAAAAATTAATGCAGATTATTAATAGGTACTTAACACAAAATAACAGAGATACAGTAAAACCGGTTTTCTATTCAATAAGGAAATAAGCTGAAACTGTAAAATGCAGCGGAAACAAGCTTGCTAGAATGGTGGCAGCTTATCTCTGAGAAGAGATGTGACGATTGCACTAATTCACAAGAAGATGATTACAATGAGGCTTTGGAAGCCTTTTTACAATAAATAGGAATTCCAAAAACCCTAGACATCCAAAAACCTAACCCTAGGAGATGAAGCACCAAAAGTCATGTGGGCCCCGTTTGGGTAAGTTAGTACAATAACTTCTCGGGGTCGTAACTTTTGCATACGATCTCTGTTTTAGGCATATGATAGCCCGTTGGAAAGGTATCACTGAGGATATTCATTTTGGGGGATAAATAATACCTTTGACTATGATTTAGGAGGTCTATCCCGAAAAAACTTCATTTAAGCCCTCAAAATGGCCCCGAAAGTTAAAACTGCTAAAAATAGTAAATTGCCAAAATTGCCAGAAAATTGTTTTGAGGCAATGGAAAAAGGTGGGTGGCCACCGATATCCACATGGATCAGTCCTTGTTTCTTGGTATTTGGTATATTGGTCTTGGTCTATTTGTGAAGAGTTATAACATGAAATTGTACTGGTTGAAGGAATCTATACTGAAGAATAGATTGTTGGGTTTTCTCCCCCATGAGGTTTTCCCAAGATTATCTTTTGTTCTATGATTTTTTATGTTTCAGTGATCCTATTACATGAAATTTTTAATGAATGTTAAATAATATAATTGTAACTTCTAAAATTATAACATGCAAGACCCATAATAGAATACTCACACTACTTGTGATGGCTTGATCCTTCTGCTGCAGACTCTCTCTCTCTCTCTCTCTCTCTCTCTCTCTCTCTCTCTCTCTCCCTTTGGAATAGATCTATATATGGAAGTCATTCTCCACCTATCCAAGATCTCTTTGAATCATAGTCCTTTGTGATCCAATCCTTAAGCAAAAGTCTTTATTTTCTCTCCAAAAGTATCAAGTGTGATCCCCTTGAGTCACAATACTTCGTGACTCAAGAACTTGAGCAAAAGTCCTTCTTTTCTCCCAAGTGAAAGGAATGATACCCTTAAGTCACAGTCCTGCGTGACTCAACCACTTGAGAAAAAGTCCTTCTTTGCTCCCAAGTGAATGGAATGATCCCCTTGAGTCACAGTCCTTCATGAATCAAGCACGTGAGAAAAAGTCCTTCTTTGATCTGAAGGGAATGGAATGATCCCCTTGAGTCACAATCCTTCCTAACTCAAGCACTTGAGAAAAATCCTTCTTTACTCACAAGTGAATGGAATGATCCCCTTGAGTCACTATCTTTCGTGACTCAATCACTTGAGAAAGAGTTCTTCTTCGATTCGACGTGAATGGAATGATCCCTTTGAGTCACAGTCCTTCATGACTCAAGCACTTGAGAAAAAGTCCTTATTTTCTCCGAAGTCAATGGAAATGATCCCCTTGAGTCACATAATTTCATGACTCAAGAACTTGAACAAAAGTCCTTCTTTGCTCCGAAGTGAATGAAATGATTTCTCCTTCACCTAGCCTTGCTTTTATAATATTTTTTTTTTAACAGAAACAGGTATTTTATATATTTATCAAAAAAAGGCGATCATTACAAAAAGTAGATGCCAGTGGCTCTATCATCCAACTTATGTTGTGATTACAGTATTTCTTGCTGAAACCAGAAGTAAACAATGCCTTTATGTTGTAGACACTACATATTTTCCATGTAAAAATGGCTACAAAACTGTGAAGAAAAATTGTATATTTACACTTCATATAAACCTTGATTTGGAGTGAGAGGGGCCAGCTTCGTCTCATTGTGATGCTCTATTTTCTTCAGCTTGGGTTGTGCCTTCTTACTACTGTGCTTGAACTTCTCCATCCCAGGCTAGGTCCATGAATCCAGGGGGAATTGAGACATGTTGATTGTTGTTGGCCACTGAATGGAAGGTGGAAGGGATCCAAGATTCATCTGTACCAGTTGAACGTGGAGGGTGTTGAGGGTTGGCAAGCCGTTGATTTAGCTCTTCAATATGTCTTGTGTTGTGGTTTATGCCTCTCATGGAAATGGCTATTCTTGATTATTTTTGAATTCCATTATTTTCATTTGCCGCTGCATCTCGACCACGTTTTCTAGAATTGAATGGTTTTCTTGCCGCAACTCTCTGTGTTGAGTGTCTGACCAGCCTTCAATTCGCCTGCATTCTTCCTGCAATTCTTGAAATTTTCCCCGAATTTTGTCTAGTGCATAGGCTAGACAGGATCAAGGGTCTCGGTGGCTAATATTTCTTCAACGCATGATGATAAAGTGATCGGGGTAAGCACAGGGCAAGGGCAGAGAAATACCAAGAGAGGTGAGATCCAGGAGCTCATAAGTGCAAGGGACAAATTGAATAACGAGAGAGAGGGGCTGAAATTGAATGCTAGAAGAAGGCCTACAGAGGCCATTATAAAACAGAGGGATCATGAGTGCCATCGAGTGAGTAGTTAGAGAAGAATGAGATGGGGCCTAGGTTGTCGTGAGGAGAAGTACACAGACAGATGTCCAGAGGTAGAGTTTAAGTTCTTAGAAGTGAAATGTGCTGAGGTGAGCTATGGGAGAGAAGATACTTGACATGGGAAGGGAATGTAGGACATGTGTTCATGCATTCCAGGAAGAGGGGAGGACAAGACAAGGAGGGGGAGGGGATCAATACCGAAGGTGTGGG
>JZKD02S1912275.1:52729-63773 GCA_000966675.3 Picea glauca
GATTTGATTGATGAGAAGGTTACTCTGTTCTAGGATTTTATCCTCTTTGGCCATTTTGTCAGCCTCCATATTTTGTTTTCGAAGGACGTGGAAAAAAATCAGACGCACAAATATTTTCTTTAGAGAATTTATAACCGCTGATATGATTTTGAGCGGGCATTTTGTCGAATTGGATATCCCTCTCAATTCTTTGATGACAATTTCGAAATCTCCCAAGACTATTAGAGCATGTATGTGTCAATCTTGGGCAAGCTTGAGTCCCAAATAAGCTGCTAGGAATTCTGCTTTGTTGTTTGTTGTTTTTCCAAGACCCCAAGAATAATCGATTAACTTATTTCCCTCAGAATCATAGATGACCCCCCCCACACCTGCCACCCCTGGGTTTCCAATTGTTGCACCATCAAAGAAAAGAAGGTGGGAATGTTGTTGGATTTACCAAGTGGAGAAGCTGCTATCGTCGAGGCACAATTGCCAATCTGATTTCCTGGAGGCTTGTACTTGGGTTGTTGCTTTGCTCTTCATTGGTCCTCAGATATAATTAACCCAACCTTCTTCACTTGAATCCAAGATGCCCGAGGGATCAAAATATGTTGCTTTATTTCTGAAAACCTCAGAAGTTATGCCACATATCTTTAAGAAGGTGTTATTGACAGAGGGAGACTTTCCACGGAAGATAGCCTGGTTATGAGCTAGCCATATCTCCCAAGTGACAAATTTAAGGATTTGTTTCCAAAGGAGGATGAAACCCTTTTTATTTTTCAAAATGCCAGAATATCTTTGTTTCCAGTGGGTAAGAAGAGTGGTCTAGCTGTCGGGAAGGGGGGAGATGTTTGGAAGAGGAAGGTATATAAGGATCCAGAGTTGAAGGGAAAAGTTTCATTCTAGGAAGAGATGAGTTATGGTTTCGGAGACTTTAAGACAGAGGGGACATATGGAAGGCCTCTGAATGCCCCGCTTTAATAGGTTTTTAGCAGTTAAAATTTTACCATGAGCAAGAAGCCAACAAAAGGCATTGACTTTGGGAAGTGAGGGTCCAAACCAGATTTCCTTCCAGAGATTGGAGGTGGGAAATCCAGGGAGATTCGAGAGGAGATGGGAGTATCCCTCTTTGACGGAAAATGGTTTTCCTCCCCAACTTTGGAAATCTGCAGTAAAGCGGTTGAGGGGTGCACAACCAGCCAAATTATTAAAGAGAATAGGAAGAAGGGGGGTGAGAATCTCAGGGAGGTTGGGAGGTTTCCATCTAACCCAGTCCCCTTCATTATTCTAGAGGCAGAAGTCTTGTAGTTTAGTTAGATCATTCATGCAGCACTAGTTTTTAAGAGGGTGTAATATCTCTAGAGAATTTAAAGGCTCATGATTGAGGATTCGATCCATTTATATGTTTATTTTCTCTCCATTGTTGGGAGCCTAAGAGAGTTTTGCTTGAATTAAAGAAGCTGCGTTTTTTAGAAGACGCCAAATTCCAAAGTTATGACCTAACCCTAATTTCCAAAGTGATTGATGACTCATATTAATTCTCACCTTACTTGAGATCAATGACTAATATTTAGTTCACTAATGCTAATTAATTTAGCATTTCATTAAATAAAACTTGACTAATTAATAAAATTACTTTACTTTAATAATTCCTTTAATTAAAGTAAAGTATCGAAACTTCCACACATCTAGACATTTATACTTGTACAGAAGTACCCGTCAGATGCTCCAAATATCAACAACACAAACTCATGCTATTGTATTATACTCATTCCATTGATTGTCTAATATGTTTTGTTTTTGTGAATTTTCAGCTACTCAAGAGGAGGTAAAGAAACCAGGTGCAACAAGTAAAGTCTAAAAGGCATTTGATTATGCAAAAAAGGAATCCAAGTATTGGATCATTATTAATTTGCAATACATTGTCTTTTGAATTCCAAGTGGATCATTATTACCGTGCAATACATTGTCTTCTTAATGCCATAGTATTGGAAACTTTGTAATTTAATAAGTTCAATTTACATTATTAACTGGGATTTCGAGAGTTAGTTCTTCACATGTTTGGAACCGATTCACTTTGATATTATAATTTTCAAGCTTGCATATGTCGAATTTCCAAGCCAATATAATGGCTACTCTTGTATTTCATTTGGGTTTTCTTAATTTTCTTTCATTAGTTTCATTTCTTGAATTTTCTTAGTTCCCAATATAATATGGCAACTATATCTACTTTAACATTCAATCATTTCAAGTTGTTTAATTTTCTTTTCATAATTAAAAATATACCTATATTTGATAAATTCTACTTAATTTCTTTAGTCTTACTATTTTTAACAATTAAAATGTAACAAAAGACATAATTAGGCACTTAGTAAAGCCAACCCAACAAATAACATCTCCATTTTACTTTTTTTCAACAAGAAAATTTCCCTTTATATTATATATATAAATGAGTACACATTACAGCTACATTAGTCTTTGAAAATTCCGCAAGCCTCCACTGGCTACTGAATATACTAGAACCTTATCAAAAAACACTAGACATAACAACTTTACATCAGGAAAAAAGATGATCACCATCAAGGGGAAAATACAAACATAAAAACCACCCTCATATACCGAGATCACCAAATATAGTAAAAACTAAAAAGACAAACCGAGTCAAAAAAGAATGATAGAGATGGTAGGCACCTCATTTCCATCCAACCCATCTGCTGTAATCAAGATTTCCTTCAGGCTTGGTGAGTGCCAATTTCGAGAGAACATCTGCCTCCATATTTATCTCCCTGTACACATGGGTGAAGTATATGTCTCTAAACATAGATTTCATCACTTTTAAGCTATCCATCCACCCCATGAGTGAGGAAACCTGCAGTTTGCCTCTGTCCTTTAACCATTCAATGATGATCTTTGAGTCTCCAATGACCTGTATCACCTCAAGATTGAACCGTTGTGCTAGATAAAGAGACGCCCAAGCACCTAACAGTTATGCCCTCGTATTTGTCCCCTGGCCACAATTTAAGGTCCATTTAATGGCGTATTGATCACTGTGCTTTATTATACCTCCTAACCCACACCTAAGTGTACTGGAAAGAGAAGCCCTATCAAACCAACAAACTATTAAGGTCACAAGTCGAGGTGGATGAATAAGATACACTTTTAAATTCTTAACCATTGTCACCAGGGGCAACATTGTTTTAACTTTTGCTACCACTGTGTAGATCAATGCTTTGGATCCTTCAAAAATAACCCGGTTCCTCTCCAACCATAAGTACCAACAAATAATAGAAGGGAGAGTGATGAGGGTTTCTTCCTTCTTAAGCCAACACTTAAAGAAAGAACTAAGAAATTCTCCATCCCAAGCAACGCAAATATTAAGAGTTGTGTAAAAATGGCTCCAAATCTCTCACAAAAGCAGCAATAAACAAAGAGATGATACACTGATTCTCCTTCACTAAGACATAAAACACAGATATTTGGCCCCTGCCATCCCTTCCTTTGAAGAATATCCCAAGTGAGAATCATGTTCTCCAATGATAATCAGATGAAGAGTTTGATCTTTGGAACAAGATCCCATTTCCAAAATTGACTTCGCCAACCTCCAATAGGATTTGGCCAGAATTTTTTTGCAAGAGCGAGATATAAGTTTTTAGCTTAAATGTTTTCCGAGCAGTCACCTCCCGCCCATAAAATATCATCATTTTTGTTTTGTAACTAAATCACCACATAAAACAATGCTTTCTGATATGCCTCCCACTCCTCTGCAATGTTCCTGACCAGACCAATATCTTCACCCAATTTCCAATATGAAAAAGGAATACTTGACCTGCAAATGCCTCTAGCTTGAAATAGATAGATCACATAGTTCCTTCTGAGTTAAGCCCGCAGGTGACTAGATAAGAAAGAGGCTTTCCCCTTACCCATAATACAATCTAAACCAAATTGTACCAAATGACCAGAACCTAGTCTCCAACCGAGCCAATGAGTTAACAAGTGTAAGGATTTTAGTAGATTTTTCCAAGTCTGTGAGGTAAACGAAAGAGTAGAAGAACCTGACCAAAGACAATTAATCATCGAACAATTAGGTATATACTTATCCTTTATAACCTTACTCCATACCCCATCCTTTGTTAGTACCCTCCATAGTGATTTTGCGGCCAATTCCTTATTAAAATGGTAAATATTTTGAATGCCCCAGCCTCCTAGTTTCTTTGGCTTTGCTAATAGGTCCCAACTACATGGGTGGATGTTTTTCTCCCTGCAAAACCCGACCACAGAAAATTAAACATCAGGATACATATTTTGTGTAAAATGGAAGTTGGTATAGGTGCCAGTGCCATCTAGTACACGACCTAGCCCTCAAGCATTGATTTTACTAGTGTAAAACGTCCCTCCAGGGACAACCATCTATTGCACCACCATCCAATCTTTTCTTCAAATTTTGAAAGTAGCCAACACCAATCCTCTGGTTTGTAAGAATTTGCCTTTAAAAAATAACCAAGGTACTGTAATCCTTTTGCCAATTCCTCAAAACAATGTGAAAATAGAGTCTTTAATCTTTCTATAGAATATCCAAAGATCTCGGAGTGATAAAATAATGATTTTTGACCAATTTATACACAAGCCAGGGGCTCTATAGAAGGTTGTTAAAATAAGTTTTATCCACTTTTCCAAATATGCTCTTGACATAATTAATACATCATCTACAAAAAACAAATGCAAAATCTTCACTAACCTTGATACCTTAACACCTAAAAGCTTTCCTTCGCCCTTTCCTTTTTTCAACAGTAAACTAAGACCTTCCATGACAAGTATAAATAACAGTGGCAATAACGGACAGCCATGGCGCAGTCCTCTTCCACTTTTGAACATATGAGATGTTTCCCCATTAATCAACACCGTGAAATTAGCATTAGTCACACATCTTAAGATCCAATTGGTGAAAAGAATGCTAAATCCTGATTGGATAAGGATTAAGTGTAAGAAGTCCCAATTTATACAATCGCGGGCTTTCTTAAGGTCTAACTTAAGAATCATGGCTTTGGATTTCTTAACCTTTATACTACGGAGACATTCCTGAGTCGTGCCAATTGTATCCAAAATCTGCCTACCTTTAAGAAAGCCTAGTTGTTCCTCCAACAATGACCAAGAGAGAATAGGTTTGATCCTATTGGCAATGATCTTTGAAATCAGTTTGTAGTTGAGATTGCAAAGGGATATCGATCTGTAATCCCAAAAAGAAATAGGATTATTTACCTTTGGAATCAACGTTAAGAAAGTTGCATTTAATGAATTATTAACTGATCCCTGAAGCCTAGAGTCCTCCACCAGAGCAAGCAGGTCATCTCCCAATAGTTTAAAGAAGTGTAAAAAAAACTCCACAGTCCACCCATCGGGCCCCAGGCTCTTATATTTTACGAAGGATTTAAGAACCTTCCACAGTTCTTGTTTAGTACACGGTCTCTCTAGAAGCACATTGTCCTCAATGTGTACCAAGCAACCAAAAAGTCCAGCTGTATTGACCTGATCGGATATAAGCTCCTAGTTTGAATTTTCATAAAAAGATTTAAAAAACTTTACAACTTCGATTTTTATAGCTTCCACGCCAGTATGAATCTGACCTACCTCATCACTTATCTCCCATATATGATTTTTGTTCCTCCTGTAACTAGAAAAGTTATGAAAATTTTTGTATTCTTGTCCCCCACACTTTAACCACACCGCTTTGCTTCCAAGTCTCCATAATTCTTATTCTTCTCTAAGTAATTTATCCCGCTCTGTCTCCATAAGTTTGATATTGGTCTCCCTTTCACTAGTCTGTGGTTCCCGAGCCTCCTCCATAAGTAAATCAGTCAACAGACCTTCCAGACGGGTTAAATTTTCTTCCTTTAATATTACATGCTCTTTGGACCATGCTTTCAAATGAATCTTCAAAGATTTCATATTATTACCAAATCTTTGTTGAACATCCCTTTCGTTCAAGAAAGTCAGGTCCTTCCATACCTTTTTTACAATATTTGAAACCTCTAATTCAGATAACCATCTGGCACTGAACTTAAAAGGATATGTCATCGAAAAAGATGTCATGTCAATCCTTAAGAGAACTAGTGCATGATCCAAAAAGTATGGGTAATCTACCCAATATTTATACCTGCCAGCACCCGCTAAAAATTCTTTGACCACTAAAATGCGATCCAGTCTTTTAGAAATACTAGTAGCACCCCTACGATTATTCCTCCAAGTTGGCACCAAATCATCCGGAGCAACGTCTATAAATCCCGCTTTACTAAAGAGCTCAGTAAAGAACACTGAAAGAGGATATAAATGTGCAGCCGCTCCCCACATCTCCCCAGCTCCACAAGTAAGATTTAAATCCCCCGCAAGAATAAGGTTTCTGCGATCGAGTATTCCATTGGCCGCCATCTTTTCCCAGAAATATTTCCTCTCCAAACAAGGGCCATAAACGTTTAAAAGAGAGACTAGTTGATTTAGTTCCAAGCACATTCCTGAAAGAAGAATACCACCACAACATAAAAAAGGGTCAATGTAAAAAATGTTTCAGTCCCATGAGATAAGAAGACCTCCCTATGTACCAACATCACTGACTGCACAAGTTAACCAAGTAGGACATAGAGTAAGCATTAGCACACGAGCTTTATGTTCCTCAACCATAGTTTCTTGCAGAAAAATTATATATGGTCTAGTCCTCCGAAGTAATCTTCGAAGGGAGGCAGATTTCAGGGTCCCCCCACTCCCCTCTCATGTTTAAGGAGAGTAATATCATGTATTCACTCTTGCTAGGGATTTCATGCCTCTAAGTGCCCCAAATTCATTTATTACCGACATATGTGACCCCTCAAAAATAAGTCTGAAAGCCTCATTCTTCTTCTTCGCACTCTTAGTCTTAACAGGAGAGGTTTCCATATCTAGACCCTTAGAACACATGTATTCTTTTCCTGTGGCCCCCACTAAGGTTCCCGAAGACCCTGATCCCCCATCAAGTTCAGTTCTGTGGTAAACCGATCTCCCCCTATAAATGGGTAGATTAATGGGTGACTACACCTCTTTGATAGAAGGAACAAGGGATTCAAGAACAATCCCTAAATCGCTATCCCGAAACCAAGAACCCCTAAAACCTAGTAGTAACTTGTCCCCATCATCAATGGACGGTCTTGGGAGATCCCGTCCTAGAGAGACTGAGACCTCACGATCACTCCTCTCAAGGTTATCAACAGAGTGTAAGACATCCGGGAGATTGTTATAGACCAAACGAGTAGAAGGAAGATCCCCCTGTGATAGTCCAATCCCAACCAAACCAACAATAGTAGAAACAACAAGGTTGTTACCTAATAAGTCCTTTGACACCTCAGACGAGCAAGAGTTGACAGTAGGTGCTGAAATACCCTTTCGCATGCCAAAGAAACTAGACTCATCGAATATAGTTCTTTCCCATGAAGTTAAAGAATGAAAGAGCATAGGAAAAATAGTTTCTAGCTTACCTGCTATAGACTCAGCTGTCTCCGGCGAAGAAGAGTCCTCAAGGTCATAGCCATGAGGGATGAACCTACTCAACTCAACTTTTGGCGAGTCAACCTAATTCATCCTATCCAACATTGTACCTTCTAATTCCTCTTCTTCCTGTAATCCCATACAATCCCACCATAAATGACCCATCTTCTGACACCTAGAGCATTTGAATGGGATGTCTAAATAGTCTAGAGACTGGGAAAGATGATGTCCCTACCATACTTTCTCCAAAGTTTCCAATAAACTAGAGTGGATGTCAATTTCCACAAGGACTCTACATATCCTCTTATTAGTGGCATTGAGTCCTCCAAGGTCAACACTAATAAATTTCCCGAGGGTGTTCCCTATCGCTTACAGCACCTTGACGTGCCAGAAATGCAGCGGCAATCCCGACAACAACACCCAGAAATGTTTGAACCTGAAATAGTCTTGTGCGGGGTCAAAACTCACCTGCCACATTTTGATCATCAAACTGCCTCCGTCAAAGGTCCAAAATTTTCCCATAATCAACTCGGTATCCTCTTTCCGCTTGAAATGGAACCCAAACCACCCTTTCATCAGATAAAAAACATCTGACTTATAACCCAACAATGGACTCCAGTGAACATTAACCCAATCTTCCAGTGACATTTTACACCTATTCTTGTAGGAGAATCTCCCTACTAGGGTAAAAAGCACAAGGCTAACAGTATATTCCAGTCCAATGTCCTCACCAAGAGTCAATTTTCGCTTTGGGTGATTTGGAACCCAGTGTTTAAACTGTCGAGGCCCCGAGCCCTTCTTCACACCTGCAAATCTGCCTCTAGAAGCCCCCCGGGCACCCGTCCCTGTCCACTCGAATTCACTCCTGCATCCTCCCAAGGATTCTCAAGGCCATTCACAACAATATTGATCCAGGTGGATATCGGTGGCCACCCACCTTTTCCGACTGGCTCAAAACAATTTTCTGGCAATTTTGGCAATTTACTATTTTTAATAGGTTTTAACTTCTGGGGCCATTTTGAGGGCCTAAATGAAGGTTTTTCAGGATCGATCTCCTCAATGATATACAAAAACATGATTGAGATCCCAAAATGAATCTCCTCAATGATACCTTTCCAATAGACTATCACACACCTAAAACGAAGATCGTATGCAAAAGTTACGACCCTCGGAAGTTGATGTACTAACATACCCAAACATGGCACACATGACTTTTGGCGCTTCATCTCCTAGGGTTAGGTTTTTGGATGTCTAGGGTTTTTTGGCCTTCTTTATTATTGTAAAAAGGCCTTCAAAGCCTCATTGTAACCATCTTCTTGTGAATGCGAGTAGTCGTCACATCTCTTCTCAGAGATAAGTTGCCACCATTCTAGCGAGTCTTTCACTCTCTATTTTTATAGTCTCTGTACATTTCTTTCATTAATAGAAATCGTGTATTACTGTATATCTGTGTTTATGGTTGCATCTCTGATATATTTATTTTATATTATTGAATATCTATGATATCTCTGTGCATTTATTTATTATATCTCCGCTCTCATTTCGTGTCGAAAATAATATGGATCAATGGTATCAGAGCAGGTTGTTCTTGATCGTTTTTTCAATGCATGTCCCCAACGAGGTATGAGTATAGAAAGTTGGGTCTCGAGATTGTCTCTCTTGAAGACAATCAGTCTCGCACACCCAAGAAACCCTCAATGGCGGAAGAAAAGAAAAACAACGGAGCATGCGATCCTATTAGTCTGTTGCTTGAGCAAGCTCTCACGCGACAAAGAGACGAAATGATGGAAATTTTTTCCCACATCCTTCATTTTCTGCCGATAGCGACAAGCGCAACTTCATCAAGCGGCCACCTTGGAAGCACCTTGCCTTTCAAGGTACAAGTTAATTTTGATATTCCTGTATTTGAAGGACAGATGGATGCAGAAGCCCTAGAAAAATGGTTAACTCTGCTAGAAGGTTATTGCTCTATTCACAATTTTTTCAATAGAGAAAATATCACCTTCACACTCCTTAAATATCTCCCTCATGTTAAACATTGGTGGGAAACTTACTGGGAGCAAATTTCCATAGAGTATTCTGGAATATATGGGACCGAGCCCACTTGGGATTTTTTTGGGGATGCGGTAAAGAAACGATATTATCATGTTGGCAACTATGAGGACCAATACATGAGATGGACCACACTGCGGTAAGAGAGGGGCCAAGCAGTTCCAAAGTTCACCAATACCTTCCATACCTTGGGCACCAAGCTAGGTATCAAAGACTCCAAATGGAATTTGATTTTGAAATACCGTGGGGCTCTACATAGATACATCCAAACTGAAATGGATTTTATGGATATCTCATCACTCAATGTTGCTTATCGATATGTTGTTAAAATCGAGCAGAAATTTAAGCACCAGAACAAACAGGAGTTCGGGTATTCAAATCCGCAACAACCAAAGTATGACAAAGGCAGCCCTAATAGACAGTCTCCCGAAAACCAGTCCAAGCCACAGGAAAAGAAGGGTCATGGGAAGACAAAGAAGGACACCGAAAAATGGTGCAATTTCCACAAAATCCCCTGGCACAACACCGATGAATGTCGCTCAAAACAATCATTGGTGGTCGAGATCAAATACAAGGAGCCGAACCCTGATTCAGAATCTGATTCTAATAATAATGGTAAAGGATAGATCATTGACGCAAACCCCACTGTTATTGTCGTGACTGCATCAATTCAACTAGAAGAACCAACAGATCCTAAAGAGGGAGAGTGCCTTTTTCATTCACAGATGTGGGTGAAGGGGACCCCACTACATTTTATTGTTGATAGCGGAAGACGGAAGAACCTCATCTCAACATAGGTCGTCAAACAGTTGGGATTGTCAACAAAACCACACCCACGACCATACAACATCGAGTGGCTTCGCCAAGGACGAGATCTTCGTGTCAACCAACAGTGTCAATTTTCATACGACATCTAGACCTTCAAGGATGAGGTATTATGTGATGTTGCCTCACTGGATGTCTGTGATGTTCTCTTGGGCCAACCATATATGTGGAAGTTCCATGTTGTTTATGAGTCTCGACTCTGCAGTGTGTTACCCATGATTTTGGTCGTCATGATGATGTATTGATGATGGTGTACTCAGGCTCTTCATAAGAACTTTCTCCTGAGAAAAGTTACTTTCATCTCTTCCCAGAAAACTCATTTTTGAAGAAGGTTCACAGGCTGATAATATATTTGGATGCAAGAATGACCCATTCTCGCAGGCTGCTTTAAGCCAGGGTGCGAACTTCTCGCACCGTGTTGAATAGCCAGGGTGCGAACTCTTCCTAAAGCATGGAAAAAGATGAATTATTGATGTTTCTAGAAGGGAATCTTCTAGAAGAATGGGTTGGCATTTGAATGATTATCCCCTCACCGGATTCCCTGATATTGTGGGATCATTCTTGTCCAAGTAACTATCTCATTCTCTCCTATATATTGAGGGAATTTTCATGGAAAAGGTTAAGCAAGATTCATTGGAGAATTGGTGAAAGAATTGTGTGAAGGACTTAGCTTGAATAG
>JZKD02S1912286.1:0-14725 GCA_000966675.3 Picea glauca
AAAAGCTTGAGGGGATCTAGGAACCCTAGGAGAGATTTAAGGAGCGATTTTGGGGGTGTGAGGGAATTTAGATTTTTAATTAATAAACATAAATTAATTATTGGAGAACCCTAGGAATGAGCGACACTTGGACGACGGAGATTGTTCAAGAGGATTGGTCAAATAAAAATTAATTAATTACTAATTAAGAAAGTAGGTGAGTCTCATTTTGGCTATAAAAGAAAGGGAAAGGAAGGATGAAGGGGATGATCGGTGAGCGTAACGTTACGCTGCCGAATTGTGGTTTGACGGATTTTCTTGTGAGGAGTTGGGTGTAATCTCAGCTTTGTGGGAGTGGTAGCTCAGCCGTGGAGGCGAGCTGAGACGCTATTCTATTTCTGGTTCTTGTGTGGCCCCTTTGCGGCTCGGGGGGCGAAGGGCGAAGAAGAGTACCCCTCGCGTTTGGCTGGGAGGTACCGGTGAGCGTTCCCGGTTGGCAAGCAGGAGCGACGCGGAGTGCGGATGACATTCGAGGACGAACTAAAGGGCTACGGTATGATTCTCAGACTGGTAGAATAGATTGCAGCTAGATTTTATGATGTAAATCTGTTTGGCAATGAAAGGTATTCTGGATGAAATTTATATAATATGGTTGCGTTTCTGTTTCCATAGATGATAGATGGTTAGAGTTAAATTGTTTGTCATCTGGCGAATCCTAGTTAGTGTTATTATTCTGACTGCATAATTGTTTTCTTTTTATTTTCGTCAATCTGGTCTGTGTTTATTGTGGCACGGGACGGTGTAAATCATTAATTTAGTAACCATTAGAGTTCCTGTACCCAGAGTTTAAAAGTTGTCTGGAAATGAAGGTGAAAACCCCCCCGCACCTTCGGTAACTTTGTAGTTGAACAGAATTTAAATCCCTGCATTTCGGTTGACTTATTTTGTAACCAATTTATATAGTCATTGCACGGTTTGTGTAAAACCTTTATAGGCAGAACAAAAACCAACCCGGCCTTCTCTGTGGTAGAATGTACAGTGTTTTGAAGGGGCGTTTTAAAAAAAAAAGAAAACTTATACTCTGTGTTCCATTCTGTTGACGGGTTATACCATGGGCCAGGTGTGTCTGTCTGATCACCTATCCTGCATAAGAGATTGCATGTGCTGGAGTGATACCAAACGACTCTAGTTATCACGTATGTTGTTATCAATTTTTAATTCTTTTTAACAGAAAATGTAACTTTCATCTAGTTATCAAAATCAATATTAAATTTCAAAATTTCATTAAGCCTAACTCAAAGGGAAAATGAGAGCATGGCTATCTAATTTTTGAACCATTGAGGCAAGCTTCTAGCATATAACTCCACGCGTATAATTCTACACCCAAGACAACATCTCTGATACATTGATATCCAATCAATATAAAGATCCCAAATTAGGGTTTAGATATGAATAACCATTTGTGTATTTAAGGTGGTAGTCGTCCCCCAGATATGAGTTTCTGTTTAAATATGGGCCCTTCTCTCAGAGCATAGTCTCTCACGCCTCGATATCACAATCGTTGTTGAAGATATGACGAGTTCTATGAGATGGCATCGTTGTTACTGTTACTGTTAAGGTTACTGTTTCTGTTTACTGTTTCTGTTTGAGGTAGGCACTGCCATCGATTTCATTCTTTACCTGTCAGTGGATTTTGTATGAAAGTGGAGACGGTTAGGGCGGGCCTCACGCCAGCGTAGATTCCAGCTCAGATAGAACTGGAAGTTGTCACTCATTATCCCATAAAATAAACTGTATGCAATAAATTTTAATACCCTCTCCCTTGACTGCTCTTGGAATACACGAATTTAATCCCCAACGACTGGTTCTTCCCTTCCGATCTTCACCCAGCGAAAAATCATAATGGAATGTTTCCCTTACTGCTAACATTTAATGAATTCTATTTTTCTTTTACAGCCGTTTCCTAACTCGCCCAAGTTTTCGCTTTTTGTGCTGCCGCCTTCTAGAGATGCTATTCTTGGGGGGGTAGTTACGCCTTTTTGCTGTCATGAGTTACCGACCGGTTGTATTGGTGGTCAAGGGTTTATTTACCAATGCTTGACATTTGGCAGTAATGTTTCATCTCTATTGTTATTATATATTCTGACTATTTTTCATATTCGAGGATCAAATTCTGATCTCATTTTTACCTACTTACTTTTTGTAAGAAGTCTTCTATAACATGAATCTGAAAATTGTTAACTATATGTGTATATGTAATATTTTACGATAAGAGGGCGGGAAATTATATTCGGCAGTGATTGCCACCGCCATGTGCCAAAGGAGTAAAACGGTTCTGRCGAAAACCAAGTATCTAATTTTAAATTAAGTGGAACATTAAAAGATAAGCCTMACTAAAATCATAAACTGCTCCAAATAATTCAAAATACTCCAGTGATTGTGGCTGAGTGTTAAACATCCTTTTAGTATCATTTCTCAGGTGAGGCTTCAAAATTTGAAGGATCCAGGTCACGTTACCATTTTAATCACTCACATTTATCGCCGGTGAAGATGCTTATTAAATCAGATCGAGTTGATAAGTTTTTCAAATTCTTTAATAATATGAGATTTAGATTAGCGTTTATTTTAATTAATCTTATTTTATAATGGGTGTCTTTGTTTTAATATGTCTGATTTTATATAATAAATTAAATCATATGCGAGCACATTTTCTGAGTGAACAGATGGAAAGGGTAACACTTCTTGATCGCTTCAACACAATCTTTAAAAATTGACGTCCAAAAATAACAAGCTCGTAAATTATTTGGGTTGTCGCAAGCCTAGATAGATGATCACCACAAGCCCAGATAGATGACCACCACAAGCCCAGATAGATGACCACCACAAGCCCCACTATGGAAGTCATTAAGAATCGACTCAGCTTCCTCATCAGTCAAACAATGATGGAGGATATTATCTACGCTTCGACGATACAAAGTGTCAATGATGACAAGGTAGTATTTATCTTAATGTCCTATACGTCGTCAATTGTCTCGTGAAAGATGTTGAGAGAACTTCAAAGTTTGAATATAGATCAAAATATCCCCATAATAGGGGTTCGAAGACGAGATAAGAAAATGTGTTCATCCATGAATGAATCAACATGGATAACGTCCTCATCTAGTCGAGGGAAGTTTGATATCAAATCAGAAAAAACTAGTTATTTCTTCTATTTTGTCGAAGCAAAATCGAGGTCAAACTCTTGAAAAATGACAATCTACTTATTATATTTCCCCCCTATGATATTCCAGGTAAGGTATTATTGAAATGGATTGACATCAGCAATATATAATGACATAATCTTTAAACCACATGTACGGCAAACAAGGCTAGCTTATCAACATGAGATTCTTTAAGCTCAGGACCAATTAAATTTCAACTAAGATAGTAGACAATGTGCTCATTGCGCTCATCGTCTTCTTGAACTAGAACCATACCAATCGTCCCTTCGTATGCAGTGATATAAAGAAAATAATCTCTCTTGTAGTATGCAAGCTTCAGTAGAGGCATTAATACCAAGGCTTTCTTAAGAGCATCGAAGGATTCCTAGGCTCACTCATCCCATACAAACGGAGTTTCCTTCCTCAAAAGATGAATGAAACCCTTAGTTATATTGGCATACTTCACTATAAATAGACGTAGGAAGTTATCCTTCCCCTGTAAACCTTGAAGTTGGGGGATGTTGCGCAGGTGAGGAAATCAAAGTATTGCCTCAACCTTCATAGGATCCACCAAGATCCCATTCTCAGAGACTAATAATCCTAAGAGACGTCCAGACCTAACACAAAAGATGCACTTGTGAGTGTTTAAACACATGCGATAATAACGACATCTCTAAAATACTAGTCGAAGGTGAGTGGAATGATCTACTCTCTTGCGAGAATGAGCAACGATATCATTTAGGTAAGCTTTGACAATTTATTTGAGCTCGTGAAAAGTAAAGTTCATGGCACACCAAAAGGTTGCTCCAGCATTTTTAGGGATGAAAGGCATTTTCTGGTATGCAAAATTACCCCAAGGAAAAATAAATGTCGTCTTATGTTGATCCTTGGGTTTGATCTGCATTTGATTGTATCCTGAAAATCCATCCGTAAGATAAAATACCTTGCTTGCCGCACACTCATCGAGAATCTGATCAATGAAAGGTGTCGAGAAGTTATATTTAGGAAAAGCCTTATTCAGGTCGTGAAAATCCATACACACACAGATGGTTCCTTATTTCTTTTTCACAGGAATGGGATTGGACAACCATTCAGTCAAAGGAACCGGGTAGATGAAACCAAAATTAAGTAGTTTCTCCACCTCTGCCTTAAGAGCAGGGGCCTTCCTAGGATATATAGCTCTAATACGTTGTCGAACAGGTCGAGCATTTGGATAAGTCTTGATTTCATGTTCAACAATGCAAGGGTCGATTCCTGGAATCTGTTCATATGACCAAGCAGATACATTACAAAATTATTTGAAGAGATCGACGTGGATATAAATTTATTCAGGCGAATAATCTGAACCGATATATACATTTTCAATTTTACCATATGGACAAGGTAACAAAGCACGAAATATTGAAATCATCCCCTCTCACAGAGGTAAAGGTACTAGAAAGACCCCCATATACAAATAGATCCCCAAAAATATCTCTGACGCTAAGAAGGTATTAGAGGGCTATCTATGCAAACAACTTCGCCTGACCTCATGCTTAACTCCAGTGTGAGTGGAGCGTCATGACGTCACTAATTATACAATGGATTTCACCACTCCTTGGTCAGACACATATGTTGAGTTTAATAGCCTTGGAGAAGTTTACTCACAAAATCTTATTCCAAGGCACTAAATCCTATGCGTTTTTGTGTACTTTGAAAAATAAAATCGTTTCTAATCAATTTTAATTAATCAATATTAATTTTAGTGGATTTTTTTACTCAAAATATGTGGTCATGAAACTGATGATGTTATGACTCGTCATATAAAAGAAATGAAGATAAACAAAATGCTAAGTCCTAAATTAAATTTTTTTAAAAGATGGTAATCTTTCAAAATGATACTTTCAATTCAACTTTGTAATTTCAATAAGATGCAATCTTTCCATGTATATCAAGATCAATATTAAATAACCCAAACATTAAATGCAAAAATGGAAAATGTATATTTTTTGTTTTCAATATAAGAAATGAAAATGCAAGGACTGAATAACAACTTGATATATAGACCCTACTACAAGCAAACAAAGACAAACCAAGAAGGATACCAAGAAGCAAAGACTCAGACCAAGATGCAAGGACAACTAATGAAAAATATGATGAGAAAGAAAAATAGCATGAAAATTCAACGATAAAAACATTTCCGGTCACTCTGCAAGCGCTTAAACGTTCAGACAGAGACCCAAGACAACTCAAAAACCATCAAAACTCACCCAACAAACAAGCTCAAAAATTTGATGTACGTGACTGTTTAAGGAAAAATCGCGTATGTATGTGCCCTATAGAAGCACATATCACGTATGTACATTTCTTTCAAGGGAAAACCCATGTATAAGTATTAAAACACTGCAAGGGTTAATCCAAGAAACTCATATACAAAGAAACAACAAGCTATCAAGCAATCAGGTGACAAGGAAACTCAGGCTAACAGAGAGCAATCAAAGGAGAAAAACACTCCAAAACCCCAAAATAGAAGACTCATTCCCCAATATGGTCGTCAATTATGTTACGAGGAAAATCACTCTACGGCATGGGGTAAACCACAACAGAATGAATGAGTGCTGAAATCAACTCTAATTCCAATTATTCTATATAAATGAAAATGCTAACAAGACAAGATAAATAGCCTACCTTGTCTGGATGTTCGATGAAGACCACCATTGAGCACTTGAATCAAATCTTTATACCTACAACTTGTCCTCAACAATCAATATAGGTAAGCATATGGTAATAATATATAAAGTTAACACATACAATAGCATAATCCATTAACAGTCAAAACAAATGCTCCCATGGAATAATAATTCAAGTATTTGCAAGACATCAATTGGACGATAAAATATTATTTCTATTACAATATGATCAACAAAAGTGTATGACTGACAAACTTTCGTCTCGGCACAACTCGGAACCAAGAAACTAAGTCCCTTCCAGCTGGGCCTCCACCACTTCAATCCTCCACCAAAGGAAAGCTCATATAAGAGCGAAGATCTTGGGGGTTGAACAATGTGTTCAAACTTTAAAGGACAAAGGGATGAAAACTCAATATGAAGTGAATAATTTCTCCAGAATAACTTTTCTCTCAAAAGTTGAATTCTCCCTCTTCCACGGTTTAGATATGGCACAATTTATAGCCTTGAAATGGAACTAAAGGGCCGATTTGAAACATTTCCAGTGTATGGAAAGTCAAGGATCATGGATCTTGTGACGTGACATGGAAACCGAACAAAATTTTTAATTTTGGACACAAAACCCGATGTACGCAGGATGTAATGGTGCAACCTATGTATACACATGTTGTATAACCATTAGGGTGTGTATATGTGGGAAACTATGATTTTTAGCTATGGGAAGTGCAAAAGGGGACTTCAAATCTGCATAGGGAAATGAAAAAGGCCTTCTGAGCAAGTTGCATGGGGTGAGACAAATCTTTCTATAACACTAGATCATCATGTCTCTCATGGAAGCACCTGAAGATTAAGTCTGAATAAGTAGATATGAGGAGGAAATGTCATCCATGTAGCCTCATCACACTCCTTATAGGGTGGTTTGAAAGTAATTATCCTTGTGGGAAAAACACTATACATAACTTAAAAGTCACTAACCAATAAGAAAATAACATTTTTCAATATATAGAGAGAAATATGAGGATTTCAAAATTTTAATTTCTACATAATTAGAAATATTAAAGAAATCAATTTTTTGGAAAACTTTAAACCTAAAAAATTTACAACTCAAAAATTTAATCCCTTTCACACTTATAAATTGAATTTAAATAATTCTAAACTAATATCCAATATAACATCAACAAAAAATTGATGGATCCATGATCATATAAATTATCATTGAATTTAAATGATTTTAATTGTATTAAAAATATTAGTATAATCTAGATTATAAACCTACTAGAAAGTTAACATGTCAATATATTAATATACATAAAAGTTAAACAAATCAATTGAATACATTGAATATAAACACTATTTTAAACACGTCACTTGAATAATTGAAATTGAAATAAATTTATATTGAGTATTGAATTAAATAAATTTGAATAGTAATGATCACTTGAATACAATACAATTAATTTTAAATGTCATGAAAATCTCTCAAATAAAATATAAGAAGTGGAAATGGAGGATCTTTTTGTTGACTTTAGGAAAGCTTTTGACACTTTTCCTAGGACCAACCTTTGGAATAGGTTAGAAGAGAAAAATGTTCCCTCGAGGATGAGAGTTGTTGCGATAAGGTTGTATTAGAACATTATTTCCAAGTTTAGGATCATTGAGGGTTGTTCAAAAGAAATTACCTGCAATATAGGATTCAAACAAGGTTGTCCCCTTTCCCCTACCCTTTTTAGCATATACATTGACAAGTTGGAAGCTTGTCTAGAAGTTGCAAGTTGTGTTGGACCAACCCTGGTTAGTATATTCATCATCCCTCTTCTATATGTCGATGATATTGTTCTTATGGAAAGGAATGCCTATGACCTCAGTAAGCAGCTTAGAATCCTCAAGGAGTTCTGCTCTAGTACAAGAATGATTATGAAGGCTAAAAAAACAAAGGTTATTATAATTAAATCCAACAAGATAACCTATGATATTTTTGTATATGAAAACAATACCTGGGACGAAGTACCTCCGTACAAGTATGTTTGAATTGATATTCATGAAAATTTCAATTGGAACTATAACATTGAGAAAAGAATAAATGGAGGGTAGAAAGATTACTATGGGCTTGAAAATAATTTTAAATTATCATACCTTTGGTTATGGGATAAGAAAAAGATCATATTTAAGACTCTTGTCCCTCATGTTATCTTGTATAGTTTTGAAGTTTGGGGATGCAGTATCTCTCGAGAATTCTAAAGAAATATAGAACAAATCCAAAATAATTTTATAACTTATAGTCTCAAAATTAAAGACAATACACCATATCCTATCCTCCTCATAGAAGTGATATTTTCCCCCCATTGAGAGCATATCTATGATTAGGTAGTTAATGTACAAGAACAAGATAAACAACATGGATGACCCCCCAAATTGCTTTAGACTCTAGCCAAAATCACCAATGGCTCAAGCAGGGATGACATAATGATGCCAAGTCTTGGATAAATCACTTGGGAATAAAAGAAGAAGTTACTCTGTAGAATTCTAATGATATTAAAAATATTGTTCAAGCTAAATTTAAGGAGAATNTGAGGGTTGGTCAAAAGAAATTCACTGCAATATAGGAGTCAAACAAGGTTATCCCCTTTCCCGTACCCTTTTTGGCATATACATTGACAAGTTGGAAGCTTGTCTAGAAGCTGCAAGTTGTCATGGACAAACCTTTGCTAGTATATTCATCATCCTTCTTCTCTATGTCGATGATATTGTTCTTATGGAAAGGAATTCCTATGACCTCGGTAAGAAGGTTAGAATCCTCAAGGAGTTATGCTCTAGTACAGGACTCACTGTGAATGCTGAAAAAACAAAGGTTATTATAATTAAATCCAACAAGATAACCTATGATACTTTTGTATATGAAAAAAATAGCTTGGACGAAGTTCCTTCACACAAGTATCTTAGAATTGATATTCATGACAAGCTCAATTTGAACTATAGCATTGAGAAAATGATAAATGGAGGGTAGAAAGATTATTATGGGCTTCAAAATAATTGTAAATTATCATACCTTTGTCTATGGGATAAGAAAAATATCATATTTGAGAACCTTGTCCCTCTCGTTATCCTATATAGATGTGAATTTTGGGGATCCAGTATCTCTCGAGAATCCTCAAGAAATATAGAATAGATCCAAAAGAATTTTATAGCTTATAGTCTCAAAACTAAATACAATACACCCTATCCTATCCTCCTCAAAGAAGCGATACTTTCCACCATTTAGAGCATAGCTATGATTAGGTAGTTAAGGTACAAGAACAAGATAAACAACATGGATGACAAGAGGCTCCCCAAAATTTATTTAGACTCTAGCCAAAATCACCAACGGCTCAAGCGGTGATGACATAATGATGCCAAGTCTTGAATAAATCACTTGGGAATAAAAGAAGAAGTTACTCTACATAATTCTAATGATATTAAAAATATTGTTCAAGCTAAATTTAAGGAGAATATTTGGTGTGATAATGATCTGGACTATTTTGAGCACGAAACAAGAGAGGAGATATAATAAAGAAATATATTGATATATTGCAAGAGATCCAATAATATAACATAGATATATCAGATATATAAAACAAGAGGCACAGATATACAATAATACACAATTTCTATTAATGAGTGAAATGTACAGAACTGTAAAATTACAGAGTGAAAGACTCGCTAGAATGGTGGTAGCTTATGTCTGAGAAGACATGTGATGGCTATGCTCATTCACAAGAAGATGATTACAATGAGGCTCGAAAGACCTTTTTAACAGAAATGGAAAAACCCTAAACATCTGAAAACCTAGCCCTGGGAAGATGAAAAGCCAAAGGGTTTGCGGCCCGAATGTGGATATGAAGAGCCAAAAGTCATGTGGGCCCCAATGGAATAAGTTGTGACAACAACTTCTCGGGGTCATAACGTTTGCATACGATATCCGTTTTCTACATAATTTCTGCATAAATTTTAATTTCTACATAATTTGAAGTATTAAGGAAATCAAATTTTTGGAAAATTTTAAACCCTTACAACTCAAAAATTGAAAACCTTTCACATTTATAAACTGAATTCAAATAAATCTAAACTAATTTATCGAATATAATCGAATATAGCATCAACAAAGAATTGATGAATCCATGTTCATATAAATATTCATTGAATTTAAAATCTAAACTAATGTCATCGAATATTAAATGATTTTAATTGTATATGATTTTAATTAGTATAATATAGACTAGAAAGTTAACATATCATATATTAATATACATAAAATTTAAACAAATCAATTAAATACATTGAATATAAACACTATTTTGAACACCTCAATTTAATCATTCAAATATAAATATTCATTGAATTTAAAATCTAAACTAATGTCATCAAATATTAAAATATGATTTTAATTATATATGATTTTAATTAGTATAATCTATATTGCAAGTCTACCATAAAATTAACATATCATATATTAATATACATAAAATTTAAACAAATCAATTGAGTAAATTGAATATAAACATTATTTTGAACACCTCAATAATTTAATCATTCAAATTGAAATAAATTTATATTGAGTATTGAATTAAATAAATTTGAATAGTAATCGTTACTCAAATACAATACAATCAATTTTAAAGGTGATAAAAAAACATTTTAATTGATATTAAAAAATATTTTAAAGGTGGAGGAGCTTTTAATTGATATTAAAAAACATTTTTAATAAAGATTATGAACATATACTATTATGTTTATGGAAAACACACTTTTAATAAAGACTATGAACATATGCATAAATACAATGTGATTAGAAGGATTTGAAGATAATGACTTCATCTTTGAATATTAAAAGATTTCATGTTTGAAAGTTTCGGTAGCTGCACACCGTCATGACAGACGTCCTGATTAGGTGCCACAACAGACACCATTACATTAGAAGGATTTGTATACAGGCTTAGAATTTGACGTTCCAGGTGACGTTTTTTTGGTCTTAAGATTGGATTTGACAGATTTCAAGACAGAAGTCACAATCGACATCAATAGATTTTGACGTATGGCATAACAACAGACATCATTACGATATCAACACATGGATGGAATTCGACGTTGTCTGTGGCACTACAATTTATTTTCCGTCAAATATTAAAAGAATTCATTTTGAAATTTCCCATAGATGCACGGCGTCACTGCAAACATCATGATTCAATGACATGGCTTATAATATGAAGGTGAATCACATTTTTCTTTGTTCTGAATCATAGTTTTCACTGTAGACGTCATGATTCGATGCCATGCCTTATAATGGAACAAAATACTAGGAAGGATCTTATTCCATACCTAATGGTCATGGTGGCCATGGTTGTTTCCGGGCTACAAAACATATTTTTTCTATTTCCTCATTATCCCTTTCATATACTTCCTTAAGATCTCGTAATGAAGTGTGATTCTTACTTCCATGGCTTTACTCACATGTATCACATATATCTACATTATTCAAGGGGAATTCCCATAAAGGGTGCTTTTACCAACATTTGGAACAGAAGATGGCTAATGCCAAATATACCTCCTATTTCTTCTTTTTGGCTTGGTTTGAAAGTAATTGTCCTGGTGGGAAAAACACTATACATAGCTTAAAAGTCGCTAACCAATAAAAAAATAACATTTTTCAATATATAAAAAGAAATATGAGGATTTCAAAATTTTAATTTCTACATAATTTGAAATATTAAAGAAATCAAATTTTTGGAAAACTTTAAACCTAAAAAATTTACAACTCAAAAATTTAATCTTTTTCACACTTATAAACTGAATTTAAATAAATCTAAACTAATATCAAATATAACACCAACAAAGAATTGATGGATCCATGATCATATAAATTATCATTGAATTTAAATGATTTTAATTGTATTAAAAATATTAGTATAATCTAGATTATAAACCTACTCGAAAGTTAACATGTCAATATATTAATATACATAAAAGTTAAACAAATCAATTGAATACATTGAATATAAACACTATTTTAAACACCTCACTTGAATAATTGAAATTGAAATAAATTTATATTGAGTMTTGAATTAAATAAATTTAAATAGTAATGATCACTCGAATACAATACAATTAATTTTAAATGTCATGAAAAWYTCTCAAATAAAATATAAGAAGTGGAAATGGAGGATCTTTTCGTTGAYTTTAGGAAAGMTTTTGACACTTTTCRTAGGACCAACCTTTGCAATAGGTTAGAAGAGCAAAATGTTCCCTCGAGGATGASAGTTGTTGCGATAAGGTTGTATTAGAAYGTTATTTCCAAGTTTAGRASCATTGAGGGYTGTTCAAAAGAMATTAACTACAAYATAGGAKTCAAACAAGGYTGTCCCCTTTCCCCTACCCTTTTTGGCATATACATTGACAAGTTGGAAGCTTGTCTAGAAGTTGCAAGTTGTGTTGGACCAACCCTGGTTAGTATATTCATCATCCCTCTTCTCTATCTCGATGATATTGTTCTTATGGAAAGGAATGCCTATGACCTCAGTAAGCATCTTAGAATCCTCAAGGAGTTCTTCTCTAGTACAAGAATGATTGTGAAGGCTAAAAAAACAAAGGTTATTATAATTAAATCCAACAAGATAACCTATGATATTTTTGTATATGAAAACAATACCTGGGACGAAGTACCTTCATACAACTATCTTTGAATTGATATTCATGACAATTTCAATTGGAACTATAACATTGAGAAAAGAATAAATGGAGGGTAGAAAGATTATTATGGGCTTGAAAATAATTTTAAATTATCATACCTTTGGTTATGGGATAAGAAAAAAATCATATTTAAGACTCTTGTCCCTCCTATTATCTTGTATAGTTTTGAAGTTTGGGGATGCAGTATCTCTCGAGAATTCTAAAGAAATATAGAAAAAATCCAAAATAATTTTATAACTTATAGTCTCAAAATTAAAGACAATACACCATATCCTATGCTCCTCATAGAAGTGATATTTTCCCCCCATTGAGAGCATAGCTATGATTAGGTAGTTAATGTACAAGAACAAGATAAACAACATGGATGACCCCTCAAATTGCTTTAGACTCTAGCCAAAATCACCAATGGCTCAAACTGGGATGACATAATGATGCCAAGTCTTGGATAAATCACTTGGGAATAAAAGAAGAAGTTACTCTGTAGAATTATAATGATATTAAAAATATTGTTCAAGTTAAATTTAAGGAGAATATTTAGATGATCCAGATTATTTTGAGCACTAAACTAGAGCCGAGATATAATAAAGAGATCCAATAATATAACATAAATATATCATATATATATAACAAGAGGCACATATATACAATAATACACAATTTCTATTAATGAGTGAAATGTACAAAACTGTAAAATTACAAAGTAAAGACTTGCTAGTATGGTGGTAGCTTATCTCTGAGAATACATGTGATGTCTAGATGATTACAATGAGGCTCGAAAATGTATTTTTAACATAAATGGAAAAACCCTAAACATCCAAAAACCTAGCCCCGGGAAAATGAAAAACCAAAGGTTCAAAAGTCATGTGGACCCCAATAAAATAAGTTGGTACAACAACTTCTAGGGCTCATAAATTTTGCATACAATCTCCTTTTTCTATATAATTTCTCCATAATTTCTACATAATTTAAAGTATTAAGAAAATCAATTTTTTGGAAATGTTTAAACCCTAAAAAAATTTACAACTAGAAAATTTAAAACCTTTCACACTTATAAACTGAATTCAAATAAATCTAAACTAATATTGAATATAATCAAATATAATATCAAGAAAAAATTAATAGATACATTATCATATAAATATTCATTGAATTTAAAATCTAAATTAATGTCATTGAATATAACATCTTAATTAATATAATCTAGACGACAAACCTACTAAAAAAAATAACATATCTTATATTAATATACATAAAATGTAAACAAATCAATTGAATACATTGAATATAAACACTATTTTGAACACCTCAATTTAATCATTCAAATTGAAATAAATTTATGTATTGAATTAAATAAATTTGAATAATAATAGTCACTCAAATACAATACAATCAATTTTAAAGATCGTAAATATCTCTCAAATAAAATATCAGAAGTAAAATACAATAAAATCAATTTTAAAGGTCGTAAATATCTCTCAAATAAAATATCAAAAGTGGAGATGGAGGATCTTCCCATTCACATTAAAAAACACTTTTTGAATATTAATGAACATATGCATAAATATAGTTTGATTAGAAAGATTGACTTCATTTTTAAATATTTAAAGATGGTTAGTTGTTTTACCAAATAGTGTTTTTAGCTAGAATTCTTATTCACTATTTTTTGTTATTCAAATTCTATTTTTAAATATAGAAATGAATTCAACATACTATTATTCTTAGGACACTAGGATATATACACTCTAGAATATACCAAGACAATCCAATGATATATATACATATATATACTAATCTCCATAGTTTTAAAAATCGATTCATCGCCATCATTATATTTTGACATCATTACATTAGAAGGATTTGCAGACAAGCTTGGAACGTGGATGGAATTTGACGAGCAAATTGCCCCGGTCAAAAGTTCCCTGCAACCATCAACTATCTTGCTTAAAATCGGCAGAACGGGCAGTGTACTAGTCTAAACCGTCAAAATTTGACAGGCTTTTTCAGCTTGAAATTCCAACCCTTGTTCGAGGTGATGTTTTTTTAGGTCTTAAGATTGGATTTGACAGATTTCATGAGAGAGGTCAGAGTAGACATCAATAGATTTTGACGTATGGCGTCACAGCAGAAGTCATTAGTTTACAAGGATTTCCCATAGATGCA
>JZKD02S1912297.1:13504-24903 GCA_000966675.3 Picea glauca
CTAGATTAACACATCTCTAAGATAAATTTGACCAGCCTAAGAAAAGATCCTCCAAAAATAAACCTAGGGCGTAAACTAACTCCCACCTAGGAGTTATTTAAAGTCTTCTAAAAAGTAAAGGGGGTAAATTAATGAGGGGGTTAATTTAAGTGAAACCCATGGCATTTAAATTATAAAGGGGAATTAAAAAAAATATATATATATTAAAGAGGGGAGTATAAAATTTAGGTTTTCAAAAAATAATAGTAATGATAAAAATATTTGTCTAAACATTGAAAAGAATATTAAGCGCATTTATCATTTGGGGGTTTTAACAAAATAATAATAATAATAATAAATAATGGAAAGAGAGAAAGAAAGAGAAAATAAAAAAATAAAATAAAAATAAAAATAAGGAAACTTGGATTTAGGAAACTTAAAAAAAAAAATTGGAAAGAGGGAGACATAGGGTAAAAAGCAAAAGGGGAATCAACATTTAAGTAATTACTAAATTTCAGAAACATCATTTTAGGAAAGTGAATAAAAGCATGAGAGGGGATCTAGGAACCCTAGGAGAAATTTAAGGAGCGATTTTGGGGGTGTGAGGGAATTTAGACCTTTAATTATTAAACAGAAATTAATTATTGGAGAACCCTAGGGATGAGTGACACATGGACGACGGAGATTGTTTAGAGGTTTTATCTTTAAAAAATTAATTAATTAATAATCAGGAAAGTAGGTGGGTCTCATTTTTCTATAAAGGAAAGGGAAAGGAAGGAAAGAAAGGATGAACGGTTAGCGTAACGTTACGCTTCCGAATTGTGGTTTGACGGATTTTCTTGTGAGGAGTTGGGTCTATCTCATCTTGTTGGAGTGGTAGCTCAGCCGTGGAGGCGAGCTGAGAAGCTAGTTTCTCTCTGGTTCTTGTGTGGCCCCTTTGCGGCTCAGGGGGCGAAGGGGGAAGCAGAGTACCCCTCGCGTTTGGCTGGGAGGTACCGATGAGCTTTGCACGGTCGGCAAGCAAGAGCGGCAAGGAGCGTGGGACGTCTCCGAAGCGGGCGAGTGGCTAAGGTATGGATTGTAAACTCAGTAGACTAGAATGCATGCGATTGCCTCTGATAATAAGGATAGTTACCTCAGTTATTAGCGAGATGAGGAAGTGTTTATAAATCAATTCTGCTGAATATAATGGTCTGAATCAGTTGAAATAAATTTTTGTGTTGCGCGGCCAATATATTTTACCCCACCTATGTTTGCACTGCCAATATTTTTGTGAATTTAACCAGATACACCAACTATTAAAGGTTCATAAAATGGGATACGACTTCTTGTGTTGAGATATTTTTACAGTTTGTAAGTCGAAAAGTATTATTCATCTGATTGCAGAATTAGCATCTTATTAAAATGTTTGATTCATGATAAACTTGAGTAATTCTCCTTCGTTGAAAGTTTTTCGTTATGTCCTGTGCGGAGAGTTTTCTGGAGTAAATGGACATTTTTAGTATTATTCATTTCGCTCGAAATTCATTTATTTTTACATTGGGCGTTTTTATTTGACAGCGGGCAGTAGTGTTGGGGCATTTTTTTTTGTGGCCAATTGATTGTACAGAGGTGTTCCCGGATGCACTGAGGGCGTGTTCTTGAATTGATGTGTACGTTTTGTCGGCGGTTTTGGGTTTAATGTTGTGTGAGGCTTTCTGTAGATTGAGTGTTTTTGTTGGGAATGGTTGAATTTATGTTGTACAGTGAGCCTTCCCTCATGGGAAATTTTACATTGGTCGTGTGGTCAGGGATTTGGGCGTTTGGGCACCGTGCTGGGCGTATATTATTATTTTTCTTTTGAATGTTGGCGTTCTGCCACTGCTTGGTTGTTTGCGTACTGTTTAAAGTGCGTTTGCTCTCTGGTAGGGGGGGGGGCGTAGTTGTAAACGAGTATATCTGTCTTGCCACAGTCATGGGAAGTGTTGGGTCGTTGCCCTCTTGGGCAAAATTGTCTGGCATTCATCGCACGGGGTAGGTGTAGAAGAGTCCGCGATTTAACCTTCGTTTTAAACAGGTTTAATGGCATTTTAATCAAGGTTTGAATCTGCATTTTTATTCTTGTTGATCTGCGATTCAACATCGCTCAAAACATGTTGCTCTACGTCTTAATTATGTTGTTAATCTTCATGTTAACCCTGTCTTAAATTTGCGTTTACACATGAATTTAATAGTTGCGTTATGGAATTACGTGTTGGGTTACCGTCATTTTGGGGTGTGTGTATAGTTGCATTCGGTTAACAGCTGTGTACGACTGCGTTGATTTTGTTTACAGCTGCGTTATATTTGTAATGGGTAATGCAATAGACTGGGGCAGATCATATGCTGCTTTCTTTCCCTAATTAAAAGGTGTAAGTAAATATTCGCGTGCTGTAATTAATGACCAACAAGTAAATGTTGTAATCCAGTAAAAGTTGCCTTTACAATTCGCCCTTACTAATTCGGATATATAATCGTTCTTTCTGAATCGATGTCACCTATTTATGAGGAATTTCCATATATCGACATCCTCAAATAACTGATTACCTGTTTTGTATTATTGACAGCTTGACATTCCGAATTTTGGGCCTTTTAATTGATTGACATTTAAAATTTTATTGCTAAAGATTGACTTATTTAATATGATGTATATGGTTATTCATCGATATACCCGGCAGCAGTTGATGGCTGGGCAATTCCCAATACTACCTTTTACTTTTATCTTTTTGAATTTTAACATTTAAAAGAATGCCATCTTGATTGGGATGTATATGGATATGCCCAAATTGATGTTCCTATGTTTATGATGCTATATTATAAATATTAACGTTGTAATTAATGGTGATGTGTAGGAGTAAATAAAACAAAAAGGGATTCATCTTACTAACAAATTTTCATAGGTAGATAAGTCTCTAGTAATGGTTTGACCGTAACCTTTTTAACTATATCCTTTATTGCAAGAGAGAAAGCATTTCCTATCTTCGAACCTGAATACGACTGAAATACAAGTTCCTTGATTTGGTTATCGTGGTAACACCTCGAATGTGATATTACCCTAATTGTAAGGAGAAGCCTTCCCTTGTATTGACTTTTATTTGTTGATTATTTTTATTGACATTTTCAACACTATTATTTCTGTCAGTTTCGAATATTGTCCTTCTTAAAAAGTGTCATTTAGATATGGGTATTTTGCCACTTTTAAGGGTGAGGTTATATGGTATTCCATTGGGATGTTACGTAGAATTAAAATGTCATTGCTATATTGCTATATGTTGACTTATTAGTTAATTGTTACCCTTTACTTGTAATCATTCTTAAATTTTGTTATATTATAAGATTGCCCGTTTCAAAATTCTGATGTGTAATGTATTTCAAATTAAGATTCCTATGATCATGATGCTATGTCCATATAAGAGCCTCTCTAAATAATTTTCTATCTTAAATTATGGTTATTTTAAGTATGGATAGTGTCACATCCACTAATGCCCTTTTTAACCTTGTCATTTAATTCTGTTATTTTAGGTGGCCATTTTAATTTATGTTGAATGTTGTTTCTCCAATTGATTTACCTAAGTATGATCTCATTTTTAGTGCATTACTATTGGACGTTAGTGAATGATCTAGTCTTGTAAGGCCATTATTAAATTAGCAGTTGTAGCAAATAACGTAGCATATAAGAGGTATGATAATTGTGACCCAATGATAGACAATTGATGTTTCATGACAACGATATTGTAATTTTTAATTATTGATTAATAACATGAGTAGTGCGATAACTTGAAGTTAGTACCTTAAATTACTCCAGTTAGTATTTTAGGGTGGTCGTTCATGTAAATCATGTTGAATTTGGGTTCTGTTGATAGAGTCCTCTTGTCACGCGTTTTCCGTAAGGAGCGTAGTTGTTCCTCTCATGTATGTTGTACTTGATTGTGGTCAGTTGGTTGCTCGGTCTATTGTGTCGGGTGGGATGTAGACACCTCCATGTTCCTCAGAACAGTCGCCAGCCCTGAGACCTTAAATGGTTAAAAGCGATGGGAACCTGGGCTTGAGCGTTGCTTATGTTTCTTGGAGGTCCTAACCACTGCAGGGTAGGACGGGCGGGAAGTCGGTAGCATTTAGCAGTCAATTTTACCTTGTCGCTAAAATGTTTGCGTGTGCACCTTTGCCTATGTTTGTATTTGTCGTAGTTTCTCATTGAGGCCTTCAGTATTCTTGTTCTGAAATTCGTGGTTGAGTCTTGTTTCTTGTCGAGTGGCATCGTGCCATTCAGTATGTTGCTACTTCTACACGCACGCACACACCTTAAAACCAAAAAAAAATAAAAAAATAAAAATTGCACCTATTACTGGAATGGTCGTCGTAACGAGGCAGTTCGTTACATCCTATGTTTGAAGAACTGATAGGCATTTTGCTGCAAGAAGAAGAGAGGCGCGGGAATTTGTATCCTCAGAATAAATATTTGGCACTATGGTCAAGTAAGAGATCTGCGAGAGGGAGATCAGGAGAAAGAGGCAGATGAGGAAGTTCATGGCAGAGAGACAGTTCATTGTAGAGAAGACAATCTCCAAATCAAGGTATGCAATCTGACAGGAATGAGTCAAAGAGTTGTTTTTATTGCGGTCGACCTGGACATATTCTTAAAGGCTGTCATAAGAAGAAGAGCGATGAGGCTAGGAATAAACCTAGAACACATTTAGGTCATTATGCAGAAAAATCATCAAATCATGATCTCAGATTATTTTTTTCTAGTGATAATATTGATGAACCCACAAATTTTGAATCATAAGATCTTAGGCTGTTTGTGTCTAACGTTGTTTTATCTCCTGAAACAGATGATTCTGATGTCTGGTTTGTGGATTTCAGAGCATCAGTACATATGACTTGTTATAAAAATTAGCATGCTAATTTTAAAGAAACACAGAATGGTGCCAGCATATATCTTGGAGATGACCGCGCTCATCAAATCAAGGGATATGGAGACATTCTTGTGACATTGTTGAATGGTATAATTCGTCACATTTGCAATGTGGTTTATGTGCCAGGAATAAATAAAAATTTGATCTCTATGTCCACCATTATAGATCAGGACTTGAACGTTGAGTTCTTCAAGAATCATTGCATAGTGAAGGATCTGCTGGACCATTTCAAAACTGTTGCAATGAGAGTCAGAGTAGGAGGCCTATACAAACTTGATGTTACCAGCAAAGCACATCATGCATTGACTTTTGCAACTATGCCAACATATATTCTTTGGCATCAAAGGTATGGACACATCAATCATCCTGATTTGTTGTTATTACAGAAAAAGAATATGGTTGAAGGACTTCCCATGTTAAAGACTGAGAAGGTTGCTTGTGATGGATGTGCATTAGGAAAGATGCACAAAGATGAATTCCCCTCTAATCTTGATAGGAAAAAGAAAGATGTGTTAGATCTTGTGCACACTGATGTTTGTGGGCCTATGCAGACTAGGTATTTAGGAGGTGAATTTTACTTTCTATTATTTATGGATGATGGGTTTACTTACTTATATGAAAAAGTGATGTTTTCGAGTACTTTAAGGAATTCAGAATCATGGTGGAAAAACAGACAGGAAAATCCATCAAAATTCTCCGTTCAAATCAAGGGGGAGAGTATATATCAAGAGACTTCAAAAAATATTGCAAAGATCATGGATGTAACATCCCGCTCTGGTGCACTGAGAAAACTTATTCTTTGAGGACACTTGCTCGCAAGTGATTTGGACTATTATGATATTAAAACATTTGTGCTTGATTATGATGCGTTATGAAAGATGACATGATGTTTTACTGCTTTGACAAAGACAGGTGATATTGACTCTGTTTTACTGAGTGTGAAGGTTTTTGGACCTTGAGGATGCAAAGGCATTGACAAAACCCTTGGACTTCGGATTGAGTCAGGGAGTGTGTTATTGGGGTTGATTATTTTACTGTGATTTTAGTACATTTGATTTGATGGTATGATGTTGGACATGTCTGATGTGATTATTGATGATACAGGATGATGATAGCTTGCCAACCAGACTCACATATGGAGTAAAGGGGCCACACACGACAACCAGACAGGTTGAGGGAGAGGTGTGGATAGCATCCCTGCCACAGCCTACTAACACTCCTACTGTGGCTCAAACTGTAGGTTAATGATTACCTAGTTCAAGAGGACCCACAATGTCGTGAGGGCAGACGACGACAATCTCTCGTGATGATTCTAAGGGGTGCATAATAAGGCAGGGGCCTTATTCCTTAGAAGCCCTTAGTCTCCCACAAGTTCACCTAGCGGAGTGTTGACTCTAGGGGTTATTGATGTATACCAATCGGTCAAGAAGTGATTGGCACCCTTGGAGCATGTGGTGCATCCTGAAGGGCATGTCGCGCAAAAGAAACAAAAGGGTGAGTGGCACCCTTGGAGCACGTGGTGTGTCCTGAAGGGCACGTCATGCAAAAGAAACAAAAGAGGCGAGTGGCACCCTTGGAGCACATAGTGCGTCTTGAAGGGCACGTCGCGTTGAGGATGATAAAGGAAAGAACCTAGATGGCCCTAAGACATTCAACAATTTAAGAAATTTTAAAACAACTCCCCTAATTAAATGTCGCCCAGTTCAGAATCTAAGTTCCAAGTCAAAAACTTCTCTAGGGGTAAAATTTTGTCTATCCTTAAGAAAATATCTCTATAAAGATAAAATGATAAAGTTTAAAATAAAATAACAAAACCACTCAAGCAATAATTGTGGACTTCATAAATTTTTGGGGTATAATGAAGAGAATAAGAACTTAAATAAAATTGTGATATCCAAGGTAAAGAAAAAATTAATTATTTAATCTTATGAAAGTTTAAAAAGACATTAAATTAATAAAAAGGGGGAAAAGAGGGTAAATTGCGCAACTGCCATTTTCTCTCTAATAAAAGGGGAAAGAAGGATTTATGAAATTTAGGAAACTAAGGAATGGAGGTAACATAATAAGGGAAAGAGGGGAACTTATGGTAAAAAGCGAGGTCAACTTAGTAAAGAATTTGCAATTAAGAACCTTCTAAATTGAACTAAATTAGCAACTTCATTTTAAGGAAAGTATTTAAAACCTCTAAGGGAATATAGGGACACCTAGGAGTAAATTTAGGAGTAACTCTAGGTGGGTGAGCGAAATTAAAACAATTCATTAATTAATGAAAACAATTAATGGAGAAACACAGGGGATGGATGACACTTGTACGAAGGGAAATTATTAGAAGATTTTTATTAAAACTTAAATTAAATTAGATTTAGGGAAAGTTTGGAAGTTCTATAACTCTATAAAAGAGAGGAAGGAGGAGGAAGTAAGGTATCGGCTATTAGCATAACGTTACGTTGTTGGATTAGTGACTTGACTGATTACTTGTGGGGAGTTGGGATTTCCCATCTCGGAGAGGAGTGGTAGCTCGGCCTTGTGAGGCGAGCTGGGAGCTAGACGTGCCATTTGGATAGTGTGTGGCCCCTTTGCGGCTCGGGGGGTTAAGGTGGAAGCAGAGTACCCCTAGCGTTGGCTGGTAGGTACTGGTGTAGTCTCAACGGTCAGTGAGCAAGATTTGCATGGAGCGCGTGGACACCCAGAGTAGGCGAACAGGCAACGATACGCTTCTTGTTGAATGCTAGAATGTTGTAGGATTGATGATTTAGATCGGTGTGTGTATTGAGTAAAAAATCATTAAATTTAATATGTGTTTAGTTCTTGTTGGATTGACTGTTTTTATTACTCCAGCATTGGTAAATATGTGAAAAATGTAACATATGTAAAAGGTTTCCTCTGCTTGGTTTTATGCTTGATGGATAATAAAAGCCTGCGAATGATGCAACAGATGAGAGTTTATTTACTTTAAATTACATCTAATGTGAATGAGGGTTAGCGAAATTTTACATGCAGTGATTTATGTCCATTTTTCTTACTGTAATCATATCAAGGTTTTCGGTCATTGCAATCTTGAGGTCGTTTTATTCATCATCATAAATACCATGTTTGGATGCATTGTCTGCGAGTCCTATTTTATCTAAATCTGCTATATCCATTTTTTTCCCAAGAGCTCTTGAAATGCCATTCGCCTCCATTTTCAGTTCTCTTCGATCTAAAGACTACGATGTAGTTCAAGTACTGTTGAGAACGATCACAGTCCCAACCCTCCTCGTGTGAAAAGACATCAGTTTCAGTTTCACTTTGTTGTGTTACAATGTACAAGGAAGTGTTATAGTGTCAGCTCTCCTTTAAAAATGTTTATCCGTTCAAATAATTCGCTCGCACGATCACTAATATCACTTGGGAATCATTATTGCTTCCATTTGGTGATCCTTCCATTTCTTCTCCTTCTGTTGACCACTCCCCATTATTGGAAGCCAACTGGTTCTGTCATGTTTTTTGGATAGCGAACTCACCATTCCGACCTGTACATTTCTAAGGCATTGGTACATGCGCTATTAGCATGTAGAGGGATGCCATGCATACCCCTTACGTCACAGGGACTAAAACGTCTCTGTACAGCGTATCAACCTTGGGCCCTTACCCCACCTTGTTTGTTAAATATATTTTTCCCCTTTTTCTCATGATTTTGGGCATTTATTTAATAGAAAAACGGTGTACAGGACAATGCTCCATCGACGGTTCCTACCCTCACGAAGATGATTATGGTCAGAAGTTTTATTACCTCCAGACCCCTGAATAGTGGTGCATTACCTGCAGTAAAACTGGTGCATCACCTCACTCTTCGCGCCAACATTTATCACTGCGATTTACCTCCAGGGGCGCCTTGAACTGTAGCATATTAACTGCAGTTAACAAACCTGCATGCTTACCATCTGTTTGGATTGGGTTGTCTTGGCTGTGGCCATTTATTTATTTATTTATTTCCAATCCTATCATTTATTGGCTTGGGTATTGGTGTTTAGAAATGCTTAACCAAGGGGCAGGTTCACTCCCATTCGTCCACCCCCAGACCGCCCTCCTTTGCTGACTGTGTAGCTCCAGCAACAATTTTGTATTGCCCTTTTGGTATTGGCTCGATAAGGATAATGGCCAGTGGATTGGGACGAGACAAACTTAGATTTAGATGACAGTTGGAGGACTACTTAAAAATAGCAATAAAGGCAAACAATCTACTTTTTCCAGTTAATAGTTTTATAACCGCAACCACTTTATTTGTTAGTAATTTCCAATAGCGATCTACCCCTTTTTAAAATAATATCCATCTGCTTTTTCCAGTTAACATTTCATAGCAGAAACTACTTTGTTATGTTAGTCTTTAAAAATAACAATCTACCCTTTTAAAAAAAATAAAAGCAATCTATTTTAGTTAATATTTCATAACAAGCAATTAATTTATTTCGATTAGTATGTAATAGAAGTAAGCTACTTAAATTTAGTTAATTCCTCAATTAATGCTAATGGCTACTAGATTGAGAATAGGATTAATTTAGAATTGCCCTTTTGGAATGTGTAGAAGGATAAAATGTGATGCTTACCAATTGTAATGTCTTTCAAGATGAGTACAATCTCTTAATTTCTAACCTGCCTCGTCATCTTTACAAATGTTGAGAACATGCATCATTCAATTCTAATTAAGGATATTGCAAGTTTTTAATAAATGGCTAGATTAAAATTGAGAGACTAGATAGATTTTAATTAATAATGACTATATTTTTAGTTAATAATCTCGTCGAATATTTAGACATGCTTAGTAATGTTCTTTAAATGGAAATTTAGATGATGCTCTATTGTCACTAGTAATTTAGAAATTGTGCAACGAAATGTTTTCAAGACTAATTTAGATCGTACCTTAATAATTTTATGCACTTTAGACATGCGAAGTCAGGCTCTTAATGGAGGTCGAAATAGACTGTGTTAAATACCTTACATGCTAGATTATTTGTCATTGTCTCGTAATCTAATCAAAATACACCTCCCATGTAATACTGTAATAGTAGTGATCAATTTAAGGAGTTAATAATGATGCACTATCATAAAATGCCTTAATGTGGATAACCTTGTTGTTTGCAATCTTGATGGTTATGTTATTTTGATTAGCTTAGAAGGCTTGGTCTGTTGTGTCAGGCGGGGTGTAGACACCTCCATGTTCCTCAGAATAGTTGCCAACCCTAAGACCTTAAATGGTTAAAATCAATGGGAACCTGGGCTTGAGCATTTCTTATGTGTCTTGGAGGTCCTAACCATTGTAGGGTAGGACGGGCGGGTAGTCAGTCTTATTATTTTGTCGGTTGATTGTTTTTCATTGCTGGCAGATGTTGATGTGTGTCTTCGATCTTTATGTTGATATCGTAGTTGCATGCACCCTGATTCGTCGTCATGTGGTGGCGCAAAGTATAATGTCTTGTTACCATTGTACACACACACACAAAAAAAAAAAATTCACTTGTTTTAAGAGGTTTGTCATCATAACGAGGAGGTTGTTACATATGGTATCAGAGCCAGGTTCAACCCCAGACTTGGGATCACCACGAATTTCACTGACATGATTTGAATATACTGTTGCTAATAAGGTTTATTGTGTGTGTGTAGGTAATTATGGTTAGAGGATGCCACAGAGGTAGACGACGAGGTGCTAGGGGAGGAGGTGGGACGCCTCCAGTAGCATCCACACCTGAGGGGTCTAACCCGAAGGGAGACGAGCAGGTTCTCGGACAGGAGAAGATAGCAGTTGGTGATGTTGTCGGGATGATGAAATATTTCCAGCACATGTCTGAGGCACTAATCAGTCATTTGGACAAAGATGAAGCCAGAGCGTCGGCACCCGTTGAGATTCCGCCATGCGCACCGGTCGTTGCTAGTAGCATTCACTGTGAACTTGAGAGGGTCAAATTTACCAATTTATTTGGTGCCTCGAATGGCGCAACCACCGAGGCATGGTTGGAGAACATGGCGATGTGTTTCACACTTCACGATTATACCTCCAACATGAAGGTCCTCATGGTGGTCTTTCAACTGAAGGGGAGCGCTCTTCTACGGTGGAAGACACTCCTACCGCAGCTGAACATGGATGTCGAAGACGTGTCATGCGAATTGTTCAAGGAATGGTTCCGAGAGAGATACCTTTCATAGGAATTCATTGAGTGACAACTCAATGAGTTCAACACCTTACGATAGGGAGGTCGTACGATGCCCGAGTACGAGGCCCGTTTTATGGGGCTGCTCCGGTATTCTCTACACCTTAACATAGAGAAAATTAAGGTCAACCAGTTCATGTTCGGCCTTAACAGAAGCCTACATGAAAAGGTTAGGATTTTGATGCCTCAAGCCTTGCACCATGTCGTCCAAAAGGCCCTTATAGAAGAGGAGGAGCTTATCAGTGGGGTCAGACTAGGACTTCAGCGAGACCAGCAGGGCAAGTTCCATCTGGAACACAGT
>JZKD02S1912297.1:35111-49613 GCA_000966675.3 Picea glauca
GTTAAAGAAAGCATTGTATGGACTAAAACATGCACCTAGGTCATGGTATGATAAAACACACTCTTTCTTTCTTCAATACGGTTTTATGAGAAGAAAGAGTGATCCAAATATGTATACCAAATTTGATGAGCAGGGTTATATAGTATTGATTTCTTTATATGTTGATGATCTGATAATTACAGGAAATGTAGAGAAATTAATTGGTGAAATCAAGGAGCAGCTGTCAAAAGTTTTTCAAATGAAAGATCTTGGTGAGTTACATTACTGCATAGGTCTTGAATTTTGGAGAAATCCAGGCCAAACTTCTGTTTGTTAGAGTAAGTATATCAGAGAAATACTTAAGAGATTTAAAATAGATCAGTGTAAGTCTTCTAGTGTTCCCATGTAACAGAATGTGAAACTTTCTTGTGATGATGGTTCGAAGGAGGTGAATGGCACTGTGTATAGACAGATGGTGGGTAGTTTGAATTATCTCACCACAACTAGACCTGATATTGCATATTTTGTGAGTGTGTCAAGTAATTTTATGGCAAAACCTCATGAAATCGATTGGAATGCAACAAAGGAAGTACTCAAGTATATAAAAGGTACACTTGATTATGGTATTAAATATACAGATGCATATGATGTTGAGTTGATAGGTTACTCAGATTCTGATTGGGCTGGAAATCCGGATGATCAAAGATCAACCACTGGATATGCGTTTGGCATTGGATCTGGGGTTGTTTCATGGAGCAGTAAAAAAGTTAGTGTGTATGTAACATCCTGCTTTGGTGCACTAAGAAAAGTTATTCTTTGAGGACACTTTCTCGCAAGTGATCTGGACTTTTATGATATTAAAACATTTATACTTGATTATGATGCGCTATGATAGATGATATGATGTTTTACTACTTGACATAGACACGTGCTATTGACTCAGTTTTATTGAGTGTGTAGGGTTTTGGACCTTGAGGATCCAGAGGCATTGATGGAACCCCTTGGACTCTGGATTGAGTCAAGTATTGTGCTATTTGGGTTGATTTATTTATTGTGATATTTCATTGATTTGATGATGTGATGTGGACATGTTCTGACACGATTGTTGATGATGCAGGCTAATGATATCTTGTCGACTAGACTCACATATGGAGTAAAGGGGTCACACATGATTTCCAGAGAGGTTGAGAGAGAGGTGTGGACAGTAGCCCTGCCATAGCCTACTAGCACTCCCGCCGTGGCTCGAACTGTAGGTTAACGATTACCTATTTCGAGAGGATCCACGATGCCATGAGGGCAGACTGCGACAGTCGCTCATGATGATTCTAAGGGGTGGGAAATAAGGTGGGGGACTTATTCCTTAGAGCCCTTAGTCTCCCACAAATTCACCTGACGGAGTGTTGACTCCAGGGGTTATTGATGTCTACCAACCAGTCAAGTTGGCGAGTGGCACCCTTGGAGCACGTGGTGCATCCTGAACGGCACGTCGTGAAAAAGAAACACAAGAAGCGAGTGGCACCCTTGGAGCACGTGGTACATCCTGAAGGGCACGTCGCACAAAAGAAACGAACGAGGCGAGTGGCACCCTTGGAGTACGTGGTAAGTCCTGAAGGGCACGTCACATTGATGTTGATGACGGAACAAACCTAGATGGCCCTAAGACTTTTAACACATTAATAAATTCTTAAACAACTTCCCTAAATAATTGTCGCCCCATTTAGAATCTAAATCTAAGTCTAAAAATCCTCTAGGGTAAAATTTTGTTTAACCTTAAGAAAAAGACCCTATAAAAAAAAAAAAAAAAATTAAACTAAAACCCACATAAGTAATAGTTTAGTCTTGATAAAAATCTTGGGGTAGATGAAGAGAGTAAGAATTTAATTAAAACTAGTGGATTTAAAAAATTGTAAAGAAGGAATTAATTCTTAACTTGTGAAAGTATAAAAAGATATTAAATTAATAATAAAAGGAAAAAAAGAAAAATTTAAATAGCGCAACTGCCATTTTGGCTTTTTTAAAAAGGGGAAAGAAGGGAAAAATAAAAATTAGGAAAATAAGAATTGGAGGAAACATAATAAAGGAAAGAAGGTAACTTATGGTAAAAAGCGAGGTCAACATAGTAAGGAATCTGCAATTAAGAACCTTCTAAAATGAACTAAATTAGCAACTTTATTTTTAGGGAAAGTATTTAAACCCGTAAGGGAATATAGGAACACCTAGGAGTAAATTTAGGAGCAACTCTAGGTGGGTGAGAGAAATGAGACAATTAATAAATTTAAAGAAAATAATTATTGGAGGAAAGAGGGTGATGGACGACAATTGTGCGAAGGAGAATATTTAGAATATTTTTATTAAAACTGAATTTAAACGTGATTTAGGGAAAGTTGGAGGTTCTAAAACTCTATAAAAGAAAGGGAAGATGAGGAAGATAGGGATTGGTTGTTAGCGTAAAATTACGTTGCCGGAATTGTGACTTGACTGATTACTTGTGGGGAGTTGGGTTTTCTCAGCTCGAATAGGAGTGGTAGCTCAGCCTTGCGAGGCGAGCTGGGAAGCTAGACATACCATCTGGATAGTGTGTGGCCCCTTTGTGGCTCAAGGGGCTAAGGGGGAAGAAGAGTACCCCTAGCAATTGGCTGAGAGGTATCAGTGAGGTCTCGACGGTCAACGAGTGGGAGCGGCACGGAACGCGCGGACGACACTCGGAGCAGGAAAACAGGCAAAGGTACGCCCCTTTGGTTGAATGACAGATTGTGTAGGATGTATGAGTTAGACTTGTTGTGTATTATTGTGGTGGTAGCTGGTTTTATTGTGCAAGAAAACCCATCCCTCTAACCTGCTCAATTGATTAAATTTTTAAGTCCGAGTAATCTTTCGAAAAAGACCATGTCTGAATTTCTTACGGAGAAAATTATAGATCTGGATTATAGAAATGAGATATGTGTGTCTGAGTCGATTCTGGATTTTTATATTAAATTTTCTATGTTGAATTAATACACCTCTGAACAATGAGTTGAGCAAACACCAATGTAGTATTCACCACCCCCCTCTAACAGTTCGGGCATGTATGACCCAACTTGCCGCGTGAATGCTGGAAACCCCTTTTTAAGCTAAATCTTCATGTCAGTTTCAATTCATGAAGTGGTATATCTGAATGTAACTGAGTCTCCATGTCTGCAAAGCGTCAAGGGTTCGATTGACCAAAGTGCACTTTATGTTCTGAATTTTTGCACTGAAACTTGTAATGACAGTTACGTGTAGAACACTGGTAATGAAGTTTCATTTTTAAATTGTTTTATGTTGAATGTATACATGATGTGTTTTGTATTTAGGATTGGTTATGATGCATTTCAGGCTCGCATTTTACCTGACCGAATGATTGAAATGTTACCTGTCCAGTTACAGTGTTGCTATGAATTTACAGGCCGAATGGCTGAATCTCGTCACTATTTACAACACATGGCTTTTGTCCCAACCCGTCTTCCACTTGAAGTTCAACCCTTAACAAAAATCTTGGAGCTCTAGCGTTTAATTTAAAAGGGGAATTGCTAAATTTTGATGGGGTGATTTCCATTTCTTCCAGCACATGTCACCTCTGCAACTTTACACCTAAACCCTTTGCCTCTGCAGTTTTTAAAAATCACGTCCTTATTGTTATTACACTTTCCCTTGGTGGACCATGCCTTGTCTCTCTGCGCCTCACCTTGCGACTGTATCTTAGGGTTGCCTGGGCCCTTACCTCGGCAAGCCATGTTAAGGAGTCTGTGAGGGGTCCTATGTGACACTGCCAGGAATAATTTGGTCATCCTGGCTGTTGCCGTCTACCTAGTTCCTGATTTTTGTCAGTGGATAGTTGCCATTTGATTGAATTAAGGTGCACACTCACAGCAACTGCAGTCATGGCTACTGCAATATTTTTAATACCACACCTCTTGCCTCTGCACATTTAAGGTTAATAACTTCGCCTGTGCCTGGTACCATTTGATTCTCTGCGTCGTTGCTACACCCCTCCCCTTCGGCAGATTGTGCAAACCAGTTATCTGCATCCCTTCCTCTGCCAGATGCTAGTTGCAGCCTTGACTCCAGATGTGCTGCCCCTTTATTCACAATTTTCTGGCTGCACTCACGGGTAAGTTGTTGGTGGTGGATATTAAGCCTTGGCATCGTGGTTGGGCCATTGAATTGCGCCAACGCACCTGCCACTGTAAATTATCGATGTTGTTTTATGTACAGGTAGTATAATGCAATTTAAACAAAAGTAATCTTAGTGTTAGACCATATCTGAAACGTAATGGGTCGTTGTTTTAATTGCAAGGTTATTTAAATAAACGCAGTGACATTGTTCCTCCTGACACCATATGGCAAGGTTAGCATATGAAATGTAGTGTCAATATAATATTCGAGTTAAATTTGTGTAAAGGTACTGTCATTGCAACCTAAAAGAAAATGTAAAGTAAGAGCCGAATAACCTATCAATTATAGTGTTATTGTGTATTTATGTGCAACATTATTTTAATGAAATGTAGTGTCAATATAATATTAGAGTTAGATTTATGTAAAGGTACTGTCATTGCAACATAAAAGAAAATGTAAAGTTAGAGTTGGATAACCTATAAATATAGTGTGACTATGTTTTTATTTGCAATGCTATGGTAATAAAAGGTCATGACATTGCAATTTTATCATATGCTATGGATAATTTATTGTTACTAATGACATAAAATGTAATGCCCCTAGAACTAAGTACCATAATTTATTGTGATTTAGTAAATGGGGATGTACAATCAATTGAAGTTTCTTAGTAATGGATGGCATTTAATTTGGATTGCTATTAAATGAATTTACAATATGTTCATGTTAATGCTAGTGTTCAAGTAATGCTAATGATTATGTGGTTATCGTTTTAGGGTATTGATAAGGTAAATGTTATATATAACATAAGGGGTAAGGTGTTGTCCTTATTTAGTTGTCATAATATGAAATGTAATGCGGTTATTATCTTATGGAAATGATGTTGAAGGTTATTATCCTTGATAACAAATAAAATAAGATGTCCTGAACTAAGTGCATTAAGTCATTATGATTTAGTAAATAGGGATGTACAATCAATTGAAATTGCTTTAGTAATGGAATTGCATTTATTTTGGATTTGCTATTAAATGAATTTACAATTAATTGACTTGTGCATCGTAGAGGACGTGGTTGATCCTTAACTATTGTTGTGCTTGGATATATACCTTTTATTGCTTGGTCTTCTTGTGTCGGGTGGGACGTAGACACCTCCATGTTCCTCAGAACAGTCGCCATCCCTGATACCTTAAATGGTTAAAATCGATGGGAACCTGGGCTTGAGCGTTGATTATGTGTCTTGGAGGTCCTAACCATTGCAAGGTAGAACGGGTGGGTAGTCATTCTTACTTATTGTCGATTGATTGTCGTTAATGCATGCAGTTACTTGTTGTGCGTCTTATGTCGTCTTGTTATGTTCGTCACGGTTGCGTCTTATTCGTCGTTGGGTGGCGACGTAGAGTCAAATGTGTTTATTTCCTTTGTACACATGCGTACACACCTTAACAAAAAAAAATTCACATTTGTTAAATGAGGAGAATCTTCGTAACGAGGAGGTTCGCTACATATGGTATCAGAGAGGGTTCAACCCGCGACTTGGGATTCGCTACGGCTTTCATTGACATGATTTGATTTGATTATATTGTTGCTAATCGAGTTGATTGTGTGCATGTAGGTAATCATGGTTAGAGGACGTCGTGGAGGTAGATGATGGGGTGCTACGGGAGGAGGCGTGGTGCCTCCAGTAGAATCCACGCCTGAGGGGTCTAACCCCTAGGGAGGCGAGCAGGTTCTCGGATAGGAGCAGATAGCAGTTGGCGACATGGTCGAGATGATGAGGTATTTTCAGTGCATGTCCAAGGCATTGATCAGCCACTTGGACAGAGATGAGGCCAGGGAACCGGCACCTATTGAGGTTCCGCTACGTGCACCGACTGTTACTGGTAGCATTCACCGTGAACTTGAGAAGGTCAAATTTCCTGAGTTCTTTGGTGCCCCGAATGGTACCGCCGTCGAGGCATGGTTGGAGAACATGGTGATGTGCTTCATACTTCATGATTATACCTCCAACATGAAGGTCCGCATGGCGGTCTTGCAACTAAAGGGGAGTGCTCTTCTATGGTGGAAGACATTTCTACCACAATTGAACATGGCCGTTGGAGATGTGTCATGGGAACGGTTCGAGGAACATTTCTGAGAGAGGTACCTTTCGGAGGAATTCATTGAGCGTCAGCTAAATGAGTTCAATGCATTACGACAGGGAGGTCGTATGGTGACCGAGTACGAGGCATGTTTTATGGAGCTTCTCCAGTATGCTCTGCACCTTAACACAGAGAAACTTATGGTCAACCAGTTTGTGTTCAGCCTTAACAGAAGCCTGCGTGCAAAGGTTAGGATTTTGATGCCTCAAACCTTGCACAATGTCGTCCAGAAGGCCCTCATAGCAAAGGAGGAGCTTATCAGTGGGGGTCAGACCAGGACTCCAATAAGACCAGTAGGGTAGGGTTCAACTGGAATGTCGCAACATCAGACACAAGCGAGACACACACTGGGATATTGTGGCTTCCAAAGGGGATCCACTTTCACTACACCCCGATGACTACCGTCTCAGCAGTGAACACCTTATCGGGTATCACAACATCAGCAGTAGCGTCACCCACAATAGCAGCAGTTTAGGCCTGTTCAGTAGAACAGACCAGGTTTTCAGGCCGGCGGGCCATCATCTTCTACTTCAGGTACCAGGACTACTGGGTCGAAGAAGGGGTGTTGGACGTGTGGGGAGCCACACTAATAGCGTGACTGTCCTGTGGAGAGGACCAGAGAGTATGGATCAGCTGGACCCACTACTGTGGGAGATGTGGGCAAGGCCCATCAGATTCATGTAGCGGTGAATAACCGCGAGGAAAAGCACCAGTCGACTGTGCTCGAGACGACAGGTACTATCGTTGACCAGACCCTTAGTATTTTGATAGACCCACGAGCTACTGAGAGTTTCATTTTTGGTGCAGCACTAAAAAGGATTAAGGTAAAGGCAGTCGAATAGGATGAGTTTAGCTTCGTAGAGATGGAGTCAGAAGCTAAATAGAAGGTTGGAGGAAAGGTTATGGGTTGTGCCCTTGACCTGGGAGAGTTTGTCATGAGGTCCAACTTGTACGTCATGATATTAGGATCTTATGATGTCGTGATTGGTATGGATTGGTTGGAATTGCATGAGGCGATACTCAACTGTAAGACAAAACGATTGAGCTTGGTCGATGACGAGGGAGAGAGACGGGTGATTGTAGGACAAAACCAGGGAGTTTTCCTGAGGTTTGTCTCTTTCTTACAGTTATGAAAGAGTATGTGCAAGGGGTGCAAAATTTATACGATCCTTGCGCTAAAAAAGAAGGGAGTAGCGGAAGGTCTAGAACACCTTCTGGTGGTGAGAGAGTTCGTGAACGTATTTACAGAGGAGTTACCTGGGATGTCGTCAGAAAGGAAATTGGAGTTTACAATAGACTTGAAACTGGGGACCGAACCGATAGAAAGAACGCCTTATCAGATGTCGACCTCGGAGTTGCAAGAGTTGAAAATGCAACTGAAGGAGTTGCTGGACCTGGGACTAATATGTCCTAGTGTGTCACCGTGGGGTGCACCTATTATTTTCATATGAAATAAGGATGGATCATGGAGGCTTTGCATTGATTACCATCAATTGAACAAGGCTACGATCAAGAATCAGTATCCCTTGCCGAGAATTGATGATCTGTTCGATCAAATGAAGGGTGCGACGGTGTTGTCCAAGATCGATTTAGGATCAGGGTATCACCAGTTACGGATCAAGGAGGATGACATCCCTAAGACCGCCTTTAAGACAAGGTTTGGACATTACAAATTTACCATTTTACCATTTGGATTGACAAACACCCCACGAGTATTTATGAGTTTGATGAACGGAGTGTTCCGCGAGTACTTGGACAAGTTTGTCCAAGTATTCATTGACAATATTTTGATCTAATCTCGGACGATGGAGGAGCATGACGAGCACTTGCGCTTGGTACTACAGTGTTTGAGAGAGCACAAATTGTACATGAAGTTGTCCAAATGTTCTTTTTATCAATCGAGGATTCACTACTTAGGGCATGTAATCTCCAGCGAAGGTATCACCATGGATCTAGCCAAGGTCGAGGCTATTATGGAATGGCCTGCACCGACGAATGTCACAGAAGTACGTAGCTTTATGGGTTTAGAAGGATACTATAGATGGTTTGTCGAGGGATTTTCGAAGATAGCAAATCCGATCACGGAATTGCAGAAGAAAAACAAGAAGTTTGTTTGGACCGAGAAATGCATGGAAGCATTTGATAGGCTTAAGGAGTTGTTGACAACAACACCAATACTAAAAGTTCCTGAGATGGATGTGGACTTCTTGGTATGCACGGACACATCCAAGGAAGGTTTAGGCAGAGTCTTGATGCAAGACGGATGAGTGATTGCTTACATTTCGAGGAAACTGAGAAGGCATGAGGAGAACTACGAGACACACGATTTGGAGTTATTAGCCATCGTTTATGCCTTGAAGGTTTGGAGACACTACCTTGTTGGAAAAAAATTTGAATTAAAGACTGATCATTGTGGACTACAACACATTTTTACGGAAAGCGACCTGAACGCGCGACAATGGTGTTGGTCAGAATTACTTAGCGACTACGACTTTGAGATTAGTTACACAAAGGGAATGGTGAAGTGAGTGGCAGATGATTTGAGTCGGAGTCCACACATCTTTTCGGTGTTGCCTCTTCAAACGAATCTACGTGAGAAGATTCTCACTTTACAACGTGATGATGATTCGTACAAGGAGGTCAAGGGTTTTATTGGACAAAAAACTATGATGGTACCACGATATGAGGGATTTTCTTTTGATAGTGATGGTTTATTGATGTTTAAAAGTTGGATTTACGTACCACCAAATGACGAGTTGAGGATGTTGATTCTGAGAGAGACTCATAGAGCAGTTTACATGGCTCACCCGAGAGTCACAAAGATGAGGGTAGATCTTAAACCCTTATTCTTCTGGAAGAGAATGAAGGCTGACATAGTCAACTATGTGGCCATATGTCTAGAGTTTCAGCAGGTAAAGGCTGAACATAGACACCCAGTAGGATTACTTCAACCACATGCCATCCCGGAGTCGAAATGGGAGGTCATTTCGATGTATTTTATTGTTGGATTACCACTGACGGCAAGGAAACATGACTCAATTTTTGTAGTAGTAGACACTCTGATGAAGAGTGATCACTTTATTCCTATACATATGACGTATCAGGCACCTGACATAGTGAGATTTTTCATCAGTGAGATTGTGAGGCTGCATGGCGTGCCTAAGAGGATTATATCCCATCGAGGATCGATGTTTACTGGACGATTTTGGACGAGTTTCCAAGAGGCCTTGTGAACCCAACTTAACTTTAGTACTACGTATCACCCAGAGACTTATGGGCAGACAGAACAAACTAACCAAACCTTGGAAGACATGTTGCGCATGTACGTGATGGACCAACAAAAGTGTTGGGAAGAATTCATGTCACTAGTAGAGTTCGCTTACAACAACAGTTACCAGAGCACCATTAAGATGGCGCCTTTAGAGTTTCTTTACGAGTGACCGTGTCAAACGCCCTTGAGTTGGGATCGGCTTGAGGATAGGGTCCTAGTGGGACCAGAAGTGATCCAAGAAATGGAAGAGAAAATGAAAACCATAAGACAAAGGATTAAAGAAGCGCATGATCGACGAAAGAGTTATGTCGATGCACACTGAGTCGACCGTAGTTATGAGGTCGACGATCGATTCTTCTTGCGGGTTAAACCACATTAGAGTTCGATCAAGTTTGGAAAGGGAGCTAAAATATCTCCTAGGTTCATTGGACTTTTCAATATTGTGGAGAAAAAGGGGCCCGTGGCCTATCGACTAGCCTTGCCTGATTCTTTGAGGCATATGCACAATGTTTTTCATGTATCTGTTTTGAGACATTATATTAGTGATCCTACACATGTGATTGACATGAGTTCCTTGCAGGTATCGGACGAGGGAGAACTCATGACTAATCAAATCCGCATCTTACATCATCACGTTCAACAATTACGACATCGAATGGTAGATCAGGTCAAGGTCCAGTGGGACAGTTACAGTCCTCACTCTGTGACCTGGGGGGATGCATATGATATGCACTAGCAGTTTCCATTTTTGTTTGATAGATAGACTTATGATACTGGGATACATTTATTTCCTCATTTATACTATGAAACTTCAGGATGAAGTTTAGACCAAGAGGGGGTGTATGTAACATCCTGCTTTGGCGCACTGAGAAAACTTATTCTTTGAGGACACTTGATCGCAAGTGATCTGGACTTTTATGATATTAAAACATTTATCCTTGATTATGATGCGCTATGATAGATGACATGATGTTTTAATTCTTGACATAGACAGGTGCTATTGACTCAGTTTTGATGAGTGTACAGGGTTTTGGACCTTGAGGATGCAGAGGCATCGATGGAACCCCTTGGACTCCGGATTGAGTCAGAGAGTGTGCTATTTGGGTTGATTTATTTACTGTTATATTTCATTGATTTGATGATGTGATGTGGACATGTTCTGACACGATTGTTGATGATGCAGGATGACGATAGCTTGCCGACTAGACTCACATATGGAGTAAAGGGGTCACACATGATTTCCAAAGAGGTTGAGGGAGAGGTGTGGACAACAACCCTTCCACAACCTACTACCTAGTTTGAGAGGATCCACGATGTCGTGAGGGAAAACTGCGATAGTCGCTCACGATGATTCTAAGGGTCACACAATAAGGTGGGGGACTTATTCCTTAGATCCCTTAGTCTCCCACAAGTTCACCTGGCGGAGTGTTGACTCCAAGGGTTATTGATGTCTACCAATCAGTCAAGTTGGCGAGTGGCACCCTTGGAGCACGTGGTGCATCCTGAAGGGCACGTCATGCAAAAAAAACACAAGAAGTGAGTGGAACCCTTGGAGCACGTGGTGCATCCTGTTGTAACAGATATTGAAGATTTCTGATTTTACTTAGGCACTTGTATAGAAACTTATGTTTTAACAGAAATCTAAAATGGTGCACATGAGCAGAGCTGATACCTGTCCAGTGCACAAGTAGTAATAATTTTCAGATAACGTTACCTGTGCTTGAAGCAACCTATCAACATGCCAGGGTTCGAAATATACAAGTGAAAGGTATGATCTTGTTGCAAATAATGGTGCTTTGTTCACTTTTCGAACAAATAAAATGCTCCTAGGTATATGTTGGTTCGGGTAGACTTTATGCAACTGGAAGTTATTTAAGTGATATCAAGTATGTTCTGCAAATACGAGACTTGCAATCTGGAAATTTGCTTCATATTTTGCCAATAGATATTGTATCAGTTTCTTGGAATTATTGGAGGAATTATGGGAGCAGTTTACAACTACCTTCTTGAGAAGACTCTAAGACTCTATGCCCTCATCAATCTGAAAATGACCAGTGAATAATGTCTTAGCATTAATAGCACAGGAAACTTCAGTCATTCAACTATCCAGCAGGTCAATACAATGATCTGGCAAGTTTCCTTTTCACAACAAATGCTAGTGTCGTTAAAAATATCTTCAGTTCTGGCACAGGAGATGAGTTTTATCAATCAATCATGCTTTATTCTATGGATATTTTCACATTGTGACTGGTAGCATATGGACATTCTCTCAAAGAGTTGATTGGATCCTTCACATTGACCAGGGGCTTCGTGTTGTACTCGGTGCAGCCTTTTTCTCGAGGAATCATATGAGTGAAATTCAAATTTGGTTGCAGCCATGATTATACTAAGTGCGGTATGAGAGGAATCGGTGAAACGATGTTGAATTCATATATGAAGATGATATACTTTCGAAACGATGTTCGATCATCAAAATCTGTGGAAGAAGAGGACAAGACTTGTTGTTCAATTAGCCTGAGCGATTACAGGGAATCGGTGAGGTGAGAGTGATGCCCGATTGCAGTCACATGTTCCATGCGTTCCTCCGTGACCTATCTGTAAATCTAGCAGGAGGAAAGAAGCAGATGGACAGTCCTTCCTTTGCATTTAGGATTTCCATTTTAAAAACTGTTGCAGATGTCACTTCGTGTGTAATAATGTTGCACCTTGTACAAATTGACCTCATCATTGAGATGTTGTAAAGATTTATATGCTTCCAAGAAAACTATATAATGATCGCAAATTTGGATGACAGTTTTACGCAATAAGTTGACAACATAAATAAAGAAGTCTTCATCGGCCTCACGCAACACCAGAGTTGTCCTTTCATCTTGTGCTAAAAACTTAGATATTTGATGGATGGATGGAATGATTTGGAGGATGCGGATGAAACAGCATTGTCTAAATATGTGAACAACACATGCCACACACCAATCACACGATTTAAGGATTTTGAATATGAATTTTCACACTACGCTTCTTCCTCCGAAAGTCCGAAAGTCGATTCACGGTTCCATAATTTCTCCGACGGGAAAAATCGTGTGCTTTGATGTTCAAAGAATGCTATCACGGAAGCTATAATAAACCTGAAAAGACTACATCCCAGTGGCAATGTGGTGATGCTCCAATCATGACAATGATGGCTATTAAGAGATGGCTACGGGACGACGTGCATCTTAAATTGGAAAACCAGTTGTATCAGGAGTAAATATATCCGATGTGTTCCAGGAAGTCATCGATTTCCCTGTCGAACTCAAATTGATAATGGGATATTCAACAAATGAGCTTGAGCATTCGGAGAGTTATATTGATTTTAGTCTCGACCAGAGGGACATGCTGAATTTTAAGGAAAAGAAAACCTTGACCTCCAAATCTATAAGAAGACGCAATACAGAGGCAGCTAGAAAGAGAAACAAATATGTTGGTGAAATGATTGAAGGTTCTAAATCCCATCGACATAGACTCCAAGCTGGCCCTAATAATTATGGAGCCCTAAAAGAATGTAGTATAGATCAAGACAGTTCAGGTGTATCAAAGAGTAAAGGTAAGTCTCAGATTGCTTCTATTCTATGACAAAAACAATTACAAATGATGGACATATGAATATGGAGGCTCGGGGAATACAACCAATGTCTTCCACAACAACAGGCACAACTTCACATTCTTTTGTGTAACAAGCGAATGGAAATGTTGAGGCATACCTCCAAGATTTGTTGTTTGATCAGGTGGGTTCTGCGAGAAAACTTGGTAAAGGGAGGAGCTCAAAAGTTGACACCCACTATGTCAAAGTGAGGAACGTAATTCTCATAGTAACCAAGTTAACATGGAACGGGAAGATCAATCAAGGTGAGAGGGTCTGCTATGCTGTAATGAAGTTCATCGGAATCAACGAGAGAAGACTCTTGCTGGCTTTTGCAAAGAACGTTTTAACATGCTGATTTGCTATTGATGTAGTTGTTCGTGGTTTGGATATTCCTAATGATGATCTGGTTAATCATTACGAACTCCCGACAACTACAGATATTTTTGTGCATGGAGGAAGATCAATTACTGTTATAAACAGTTCAGAAATTAGGATTTTATTTGTGCTTTTAATTTAGTTTGGATTACTGTTATGATTAGTTAAATACAGTTGAAGTTAGTTCATTTTCAGTTATGATATGATGTGGATTCAACCTCCTTGAGAGAGGGAATTTATATAGAGGTTCATTCATTGTAATAAAGGAGGGGGGAAGCCTGGGGGAAATCTCTTTGGCAGAGAGCTCCTTTTGGAACGCAAAGTTATATTGAAAGCCCAAAATGAAGTTATACAGAGTGACATGTTGACTTGACATTATGAGATTCATCATGGTCATTTCTTTCACTATGTTCTATTTTTTGTCATTTAATCTATCTGTTCTTTTATCGACTGAGTTAAAATCTGTCTAGAATTCATTTTACATGCTCCTTTCACACAATTGATAAGAGTTTTTTTTTCAATGGTGACTGGTCAGAATTCACTCCAGATAAGTGCTCTGTTTCTAGCCATCAGCCTTCAGTTTTTTCTTCCAAAGTCGTAGTGGAAATTCATCCTTGATAGATGCTTTCACTATTATGGCTTTTTCCTTTTCTTTTTCTGCTATTATATCATGATTATTTATAGTTGAAAGATAGAATTAATTTGCCTCATTTTCAAAAGGTATTCGATCACCACTATGATCTCCTTTCTGTGGTTTTCACTTGACTCCATGCCCAATGGACTGTTTCCCTGGATCAACCCCCAACCTGATTAAAAATATTTTCTAATAAGAAATATGGCCTTCTTACTGTAATTATTGAATATTCCTGAGTAAAGAGACCTTGGCTATTGAGAGAAGCTATCTTTTAGTGTATTAGGTCAGAAGTGCACTCAAAATCAATTTTCAGGGTTTGGCTTGCTGCAACTCAACTCAAGTTTCGAACAAC
>JZKD02S1912308.1:6422-21906 GCA_000966675.3 Picea glauca
ATATCTTTCTTCCAAATTAAACCCTGGTGTTCTGGTTTTAGATAAGATTTGAACTCGATATTCTTAATCACAGTAGTCTTAAACCATCTTCCTCCAGCTGTTGGATGCTCGGTAACTTTGGCAATGAGAGCTTCATCAATTTTAAATTTGTCTTGGCCAATGCATTCTTTCTTTCCATCGAAACTCAGAGCAAAAGCCTCGACCACTTGTTGATGAAAACTGTCTAATTTTTTACAAAAATTAAAACATCCTGCATTGTTGAACATTTGGCATACCCCAGGATGAGATTCAAGATACCTGATATCATTAAGTTCCTTCCTAAGTGTCATCATTCCTTTCTTCATTTCTCCATGACGTTGTAGCACACCTGTGATCAAAGGAGTGAATTTCGGACCGAGTTACAGTGCATAGGTTAAGAGATAATCGGCTTATACAGGCTAGGACTGAGATAAATTCGGGCGCTTTTAGATTGTGGAACTGATTGCAAAGAATGTGGCGAGAAGGATGATGATGTGTGGGAGTCATGATGTTTTTAACTGAAGAGAAAGAGAAGTACAACACCATGACGTTCAATAATATGAGAGATGTGATCATCTAATAGCGGGATCGACTTTTCTGGTCATGAATGGTTCCCTCGGCAGTACTTTCGGTGGCTTATGCAATCATGAAAACAACAAACCCCTTATTTGAAACATGTGAAATGACGTGTCTGGTATTTTGCCTGCATCAATGGTTTCAGTGATTAAATATCCTTGGATTCCTTTATTTTAGCTCTGGAAAGTTAAGGCTTTTGGTGGCTAATGAACAATTGGTATGTTCGCCTAAGCCACCAAAACCTAAGATTTGAATTTAATCTGGCATAGACTAGACAAACTTCTGTCCAAAACTTATTACATGAGTAAATATTTTTAAAAAGTACCTCTAAAAATTTGAAAAAGTATTTTTTCAACTGACACTCTATCTCCTAAAAAGCAAAATCTTAATCAATTTATTTGAGGAGATAACAGGACTAGATGCAAGAAGCACTAGGATAAAATTAACCAAATAATGAAGGATGTCGGGCTCCCCGATTTTGGCACCCCTGACAAATTTGTCATCTTAAGCGATGTAGTCAAGTTGCATGCCAAACAAGACTCTCTATGGATTGAAGAGTTCACAAATATGATTGATGTGAGGCCAGGGCAAGTGCAATGATTCCTAGAACCTCCTATCAGGGCCCGAACCATGCTACAACAGTTGAACTCCAATCTAGTAAAGTATCGGGTGCATGCAGTAGACATCAGATAAATATATGCAGCTCCGATGGAACAACACAGGTTTCCATGGGCCCAAAATTGTGAAGAACTATTTGTTAGCTAGTCTGAATATGAGAGAAGTCACCCTTTCCAAGAAATATCTTGGCTTGACTTTTAAAGAAACTATTAGAAGATAATGCCACATGGCGATTTTTGCTTTCCTTAAACTGCACTTAGCCGTTAATTTCAGTTAAAATTTATATTATAAATAAATACATCGACCAATTAGTTAAGGGTCGATGGTTGTTGTAAGAAATATTTATTTTTAGTTGTTAAGAATTATTTTGAAGCTGTTATGAATTGATAAGTCCTTCTGGACCAAAGACAAGTTATTTTCATCAAATGCATGTGATTGGACTTCAAGAAGAACTACTTCCTATCTTGTTTCATGAATGATGCAGTAATGAGTAAGAGAAATTAATTCCGTTGTCAATTTATCTGGTGCAATGTTTTGATGTTCTCTGCTCTAATGATGAATATAAAATCGTTGTGTTATTATGTGATGAATAGTTATGGTAGATGAATTATTTTTCTTTCCATTATCTTATTACATATGTGTTTTTTTTTCCGATAACTAGTTTCTCAGACAGTAATTGGATTCTCACATGGTTGATGTATTAGTACTAGGGATATGGTATAGAATCATTGTCTGCATGTTTGAGCAGCGGGTTATCCCAAGCTCAACCTCTTCCCCAGTAGTTAAAATTTAATCTTGTTTGCTGGAAAGTTGGTTTATACTGGATTGCATTTATCCTACCAGTCCCACACAAGAGAAAATACAGAAGAAAATAGTCCTAACTGAAGAAAGAGCCTTCATAAGAAAACACAAAGCCCATCGATAAATTGGTCGGATCGCAAGATCCGGAGAACCATTCCATATCAAATGTCTAATTGGGCCCCAGTGGCAGGATTGGTTCCTATTGTTGAAGTAAGGGATTTAAGACCTATCAACAGAATTGGCGCTAGAAGGAGGACCTAAGAATGAATGGTTGAATATATATTTTATATAACATTTCAAATAGCCTATGGATTCGTAATGGCCCACATGCATGGCTAGTCATTCAATAGAAAAACCACACATGGTGAGTACTCCCGAAGCGGGTAACTCACCCTAGCCCGAGGAAGAAACTTTTCACCCTGAAATACCTTACGCCCTTCCTCACAAGAAAGTAAATCAATTCAGGAGAATCACAAGAGCCTACGCTCAACATATCAGTGTGTTATCCTTAGCTTCCATACTCCCTCAAAGAAAAAAACAAAGACAACCAGTAGTTAGCACTCCTGACAAGGTTTTCGTACACTCTATAGAAGAATTTATAGATTTCACGATTACTGAAATCCAAGAACCTCTTGATTTGATACCCGAAACGCCAGCCGACGACATCTATGAGCCAAACAACTTTTCGGTAGAAGAAGAGTTCGACTCTGATTCTAAAGATATGGAAGGTAATAATAACCATGAGGAAGAAAGGGAAATCCCGCTTCAAAACAACCAACCTTGGTTGGTCAGAGACGCCTTGGCCATCCCTGAACGAGTATATAATCTTCCCCAACACTCAGAGAAGCTGCTTCCCAAGTATGACCTGGAGACTTTAGGTTTACCTGAAGATCATATCAATAATTTCATACTCATGATTAGACTCATGAACATTCAACATGAATATGTAGTCTGTAGAATTTTCCCCTACACATTTGAAAATTCAGCTTCCACATGGTATTTTAATCTACCCGTAGGATCTATAACTAGCTGGACCAAGTTCCAGAAAGGTTTTCTAGATAAATTTGCAGAGGAAACTACTATGGGATCTTTGATGGCTGAGTTGTTCATAGCCACCATGAGTCCAAAAGAAAGGGTCAAATATTTCAATAAAAGATTCACGACCATCTTAAACAAATTCCATCCCATGGAAAAACCAACTCAAGAGTTGCAGATCTAGGTTTATGCTAGCGCACTCCCAGCTTCTATTTCTATGTTTGTAAAGAGAGTCGCTAAAAAAACCCTGGCGAAAATTTTTGAAGATGCCAAGACAATAGAATTCCAAATGAAAGGATGTAAAGAAGGCCAGGCCTCTCTAGTAAAGAAAGAAGCCCAACCCCCTCCTAGGAGAGGACTCCTTCTAACTAGACCGTCTGGGAAACCAACTGAACAGGCTCTCGACAAGGGTAATGGAGATATAGAAGATCTACAATGCATGGTTAAGAAATTATCAAATGAGATCATAGACATGAAGAGAAATGCAGGGGAGAGAAACCAAAGTCAAATGCCCGATAAGCCTTTCTTTAAAAGGAACCAACCTTTCAAATCAATTGAACCTCCCCCAACTAATTTAAATATTGATCTAGGGAATGTTGCATCTGATTCTTTCTATACTTATCATTAGGAAAACCACTTTGAAAGAGACTTCCCTAAATGGGCACATTCCATGAATTTGATGGCCAATCAGTTTCTAGACAAAGTCTCCCTAACCGAACAACCAAGCAGCTCGGTTATGAATATTGCTGACCAGGAAGTGATTGACCCACCACGAGATACAACCATGCTGATATGGGATCCCGACCTGATCATGCCGTCCGACGACCTATTTGAGTCTCATGAATAACCCATGGAAGTTTCGGTGGTACATACATGCAATAAGGGCCTGCCTGGCTCGAAAGATACTAACGTCACCCAAGCCTCAAAAAGTAAGTCAACACCCGATCGCCCAAAAACATCTTTTGCTCTCGGTAAAAATCCTATACACATTGATACCCAGGAATCGCCCAAACTATATTACAATGTGGTCGAATATTTGAAGAAGCTAAAGGCCAATATATCAGTTATGGACATATGCAGGATTCCTCAGTAGAAGGACTTTCTGTTACAAGCTTTGAATTCAGTAGAAAAATCGACGGTGGGTAATGGTCCAGAAAGAAATCTGTCTCCCACAGATCTGGTGGGAAAACCAACTGTGAACACCTGTTCGAGAGATAGAAAGGAAAATACTTTGTCCCACCTTTCCTCTTAACATTTGAAGTCTTCAATAGGAACCTTCATAAATGTTTGGTAGATTCTGGAGCATCTTCCAATGTTATTCCCTTATCTATTTGCAAAACATTAAATGCCTTACCTCTCAAAAGTTATAAACATTTCATACAACTAGACAGGACCCAGGCCAAGGTCATAAGAGAAATCAAAGAGGTGATGATCAAAATATCGACACACCCCACATTTGTGCAAGCGATTGACATCATCGTAGTAGATATCCCAGAGGAATATGGGCTATTACTGAGTTGAGATTGGTCTGAAAATGTAAATGGGTACTTCAGTATAGACTGGGCACACCTTTGGCTACAACTGAAGGGATACAATAACATGATCATAATCGATAGGGAGAGATATCTGAAACATACAATCACTTATCTAGAAACCCCAAACGAACCCTCGTCGACAGATTTCCCCATACTGGGCAATTATTCCTGCAATTCCTACTTCAGAAACTTCACTCCTCTCTTGTCCGATGTTCCTCTTACCCAAAAATCTGAATTTTTTTTTCAAGAGAAATCGCCGATACCGACAGGAGACACCCTCTTCTGTCAAAACCCTGCACTAGATCTTGCGGAACAAAAGGCTGGAGAGAAATAAACTAATAAGGGAAACAAAAAGAGCGATTTTTTCTCACAAATTTGGACCCTCTATTTTGATGGATCTAAATCGCAAGAAGGGTCAGGAGCAGGGTGCATCCTCATCCATCCTAAAGGTAAACGTGATTTCATGTTCTGTAGGCTAGAGTTTGAATGTACCAACAACACTATCAAATATGAAGCTTTGGTACAAGGATTAAAGAAAGCCATAGATTTGAATGTCAAAGAATTGAAATTTTTTGGAGACTCTAAAATTATTGTTAGACAAGTAAGGAATACTATAGATTGCAATTCTCCTCACCTGAAGAACTATCAGCAAAAGGTGCATAGGTTAATAAAGCACTTTGAATTTTTCAATATCACAATGATCCCTAAATAAAAAAATAATTCTTGTTGACTCCTTGGCCACATCCGCTTCTAGGCTGTCACCTTTAGAGGATTATGAAGCCTCCTGATTCACTATGGAGCGGCTCTACAAACTGTCGGTACCTAATAACATTTCCAATTGGAAATTCTTTGAAGGAGATGAATAGATTATAAACTTCTTAACCAACCAAGACAATTTCAAATATCTCGCTATTGATGATGAAGAATCCCAAGAGAAATCAACAGAAATTGATCCTCGGACAGGACAACCTATGGATAAATCGAAGGCTCACACAATCCCCAAAGGGATAGCTAATCTTGAAAATCTGTTTGATCTGAAAGAGAGATTTAGGGGACCTAAAAATGAAAAGACTGGTAGCTCTTTTCCCCTACATGAAACTATAAATCTTGGGACCCTAGAAAAACCAAAGAATGTGAATCTCGACAAGACTATATCTAAGGAAGAGAGGGAATCTTACCTCAAATTATTTAGACAATACTAGGATGTCTTCGCATGGTCCTATAGGGATTTGAAAACATATGATACCTGCATCATTCAACACACCATCCCGTTAAAACTTGAAGTGAAAGATTTCCAAAAGAAGCTTCAAAAGTATCACCCATCCCTGGAACCTCTCATGTATCAGGAATTAAAGAAACTTTTAGATGCCAAGATCATTTTCTAGGTTAGGCATTCCACTTGGGTAGAAAATCTTGTTCCGGTGAGGAAAAGGTCGGAAGAAATCTACCTATGCGTAGAGTTTAGGAACCTCAATAGAGCTTTAGAAAAAGATAATTACCCAGTCCCATTGATGGAACAACTCCTGCAGACTGTGTCTGGCTTGGATATCTTATCTCTACTAGATGGGTTCTCAGGTTACAACCAAGTCTTGGTTTCAGAGGAAGATCGTTTAAAAACAACCTTTTGAACTAAATGGGGAACCTTCTCTTATAAATGCATGCCTTTCAAGTTAATTAACGCAGGAGAAACCTTCCAAAGGGCCATGGACATGGATTTCTGGGGACTAATCAATAAATGTGTGGTAGTGTATCTAGATGACGTAACAGTGTATTCGAATAATAGAGAAGAGCACATCCAACACCTAACTCAGATTTTTGAAAGGTGTAGGAAATACGGTATATACTTAAACCCAAAGAAAAATATCTTCGGTGTCAAGGAAGGTAAGTTGTTAGGTCACATTATATCTCAAGCATGGATTCGCATAGACCCAGAAAGGATTAATTCCATAGCTCAACTTCCATTATTCCATAACAAGAAAGTTATGTAGTCCTTTTTTAGGAAAATCAATTTTGTGAGGAAGTTCACTCCCGATTTCACAGAAATCATCAAACCCTTACAAAAGATGTTTTACAAGGATGGAAAATTTAAGTGGGATGATGAGCGAAAAGACGCCTTCAACAATATCAAAGCCGCTATATCCTGGGCCCCGGTGTTGCGAAGTCCCGATTTCAATAGAGATTTTTCCCTTTGTACTTTCACCTTCAACCAATCGTTAGCTACAGTTTTGACTCAGAAGGATGATGAAAACACAAAGCCCCAGTGTCATTTATGAGTACTAACCTTCAAGGAGATGATCTCAATTATCCTTCTATAGACAAACAAGCCTACACAGTTTATAAGGCAGTAAAGCATTTCAAGTCTTACATCCTCAAGAATCACACTAAAGTGATTGTGCCACACCCTGCAGTCCGATCCTTGTTTACCCAATAAGAAATGGGGGAAAGAAGAGGAAACTGGATGGCAGTAGTCCAGGAATTTGATCTAGATATAAAACCTACCAAACTAGTAAAAGGACAAGGGTTATGCAAGATTGCAGTCGAAGCCCGGGATCAAGTAAATGAAGATTATGGATGGGAGAACTAAATGGAACTATGGAGTGATGGTGTGGAAAAGTATCATAAATCTCCCCAGGACAATACTCTTGGTATAAGGATTTAACTTATCTTCTACATCACGAGACTTGTCCCGAAGATCTCAACCCTAGAGAAAGGAGAGCCCTCAGATTAAAATCTACACAATATCTCTTCTAAATTTGGTTCTCTTCTGGATCAACTATGATGGAGTACCATTAAGATGTCTCAAATGTGAAGACACAGACAAAGTTATGAAGGAACTCCATGATGGCCTCGCGGGGGGAAATTTCACGAGAAACACCACCTCTCATAAGATTCTGAGAGATGGCTATTATTGGCCCACCGTGTTCAAAGATGATCATACTTACGCTAGAAACTGTAAGGCTTGTCAAACAAGAATTGGAAAGGAGAAGAGAGAAACAATCCCACTCCAACCTGTGAATGTCTCTAGGCCTTTTGAGTAGTGGGGGTTGTATATCATAGGAGAAATTACACCTAGCTCTTCAAAATTGCACAAGTAAATTCTTACTGCCACCGACTATTTCATGAAATGGGCAGAGGCCATTCCTCTGACTCATGTAAATGAGAAGGTAGTAATCCAATTCATAAAACAACAGTTGATGACGAGGTTTGGTGTCCCTTCTGTTCTAGTTTTTGATAATGCAGCTTACTTTTCTTCCACCCTATTGAAGGAGTTTTCTCTGGGCAAAGGTATCGTAATTAAGTACTCTGCAAATTATTATCCTCAGGGAAGCAGTGTGGTAGAATCAACTAATAAAAACCTGGTAAGAATATTAAAGAAGACGGTCGCAGATAACCAAAGAAATTGGCATAATCTACTCCATAATTATCTATGGGCTGATAGGGTCACACCCAAATAAGCTATAGGAAATTCCCCATACTTTTTGGTCTACAGGAAAGAAGCCATCCTCCCAAATGGGCTCTATCTTTCGTCTCTTCAACTAGCCCAAGATTCCGACGAAGAACCTTCATTAGCCATGTAACAAAGAATTAACACTCTGCTCATGCTGGAAGAAGAGAGAGAAAAGGCAAAGTCAAAATTCCTAGCTCACCAATAGATAGTGAAAAGATGGTTCGATAAGCATAAGGATAAAGAAAATAACTTTGAAGTAGGAGACCTAGTCCTGAAGTGGGATAGGGAAAATGAACCAAAAGGGAAACATTTTAAATTTTAGAATCTATAGGTTGGACCTTTTCAGGTGGATAAGAAGATTGGGGAAAGCACTTATTGGTTGTAGAATTTGAAGGGGTAACCTAATTCCCTCCCAGTAAATGGCCAAGCCCTAAAACAATACTTCCAATCAAATTAAAAGAGAGAGAGAGAGAGAGAGAGAGAGAGAGAGAGAGAGAGAGAGATTCTGCTTTCGCTTAGTGAATCGCTAGTTGTTGAGCACTCAACACACCCTAAAAAATTCTATGTCCATTTTATACTCTTTGGGTACCACTTAATCCTTTGCACTGTCTGTTTCAGTATAAAACTGTTGTCATTCTTATCTTTTATGTTTTCATGTTTGAATTATGTAAAGTCTGCCTGAACATATAAAGAATCACCTTAATTTTAAAGGAGACCAATTTAACAATTACCTAAGAAATCAACAGTCAAAGCATATCTAGACGTGCTTAAGGGATTTGACATCGGGGGGACATAAGTGTGATAAGAAATGTTTGTGAAAACCAATACCATCAAAGACCAATCTTCATCGGTGTCGACAGATAAAAGTCCCTCTCTTTTTGCGAATGATCTTCAGTAAGAATATCACTGAAGACCGATTCGTCTGACATCGGCATAAAAATGAGAAGAGTAAGCATTGCGTAAGGAAAAGAGTGGTATCACCGATCTTCAACTCTTGAAACAATTTCGGCATTGGATATTTACAAAGATGATAACCCACCAAGAAGCTACGCTCTTAAAATTTCCCCAATCCCGATACCATCAACGTCGAGAGTGTTTACCAGGAGCACATCAATGAAAATATACACAAAGATAGTAGCCAATCCCCGATATATACACCAGAGAGACACAACTTGATGAGACATTTTAGCCCTTAGATATGTTAGGTATGACACATTTAAAGTGTTAGTTAATCCACATATTGTGCATTAGTTGTTGTTTCATGCGCAAATCAAAAGGGTCTGTTTAAGCCTACCGATACAATGCATCTCCCTCCACGCTTCCGTCGTCAACCAAGTTAGAATTTATTTGCAGAGATCCGACGTTAGTTTGTTTTGAATTAAGTTCATTACTCACATTAACTGATTGATACGACTGATAGGACCCCTCCCATTATATTCTTTTGAGTTATTCTGTATGAACCTATTCTGCACGGCAAGGAGTTCAGAACACACAGAAGAGCGAGGCTAACAATCCGAAGAAGGTGTCCAAGGTTCAATGAGTATTAGACAACTATCTTAGTAATAATTACATGTATGTATCTGCTTGTGGTGTTTTATGCTTCATTTTATATGTTCCCACCCAACGCTACTCTGTAAACCTGTTTAAAGGGCCGTTTAAATTGCAAGAACAATGCCTCCAAAGAAACCCTCCACCAGGAAATTTGGAAGAGCACCAGAAGCAGGAGAGGGAACCTCCCCAGCAGTTGCAAGGCAATTATAATTATCTCCAATGTCAGTGCCCATCATTAAGAAAACCACTGAGAAAGCCTTCTTCCAGTCCCCGACCTTTTGAGACACAGAGGCGAACATTGGAGCCAAAGCAGTAGTCCCTCACTGGGAAGAATTTTTCAAGAAAATCAAGAGGGAAGAACCCCTCGATTATACCCCGCACAATGACCCTGATACAAGAAGACTCGATGATGATGTTCTCCCAAGTATCCACAAGGCTTATCTACACATGGTGGCAAGCCAGACTCTAGTGTTCCCTTGCATTGAGCTCCTAAAGTGGCTCATTGACCACATTGATGCACAAAAATGTTTGATTAATGATGATAAAGATGAATGCGTTAGGGTTTTCTTGCCTTTAGAGGTCCAAAGTTACTACAAGCTTAGGGAGCCGGAAGAAAAGTTGAGCACTGATTTCATTGTAAGTTTCTATGCAACACATGACAATAACAAAATCATGGTGTCATGGTGGAGGGAAGACAAAAAATTCATGAACCGGACTGACGGCTGGTATCCGATGGCCAATCTAATGGAACCATACACATACCTGATGGCTTTTATCTGTAGGTTGCATGGGGAGAAAGATTGTTCCTGGTTTTCAGAGGCTTGGATGCCTCTAGCTTATATGGTGGCCATTTCAGGCATGAGCTTCAATTGGGGTGCCATCATCTCCAAACAACTGATTACTTGTATACGACAAGCCCAGATACCAAAAGAGGGAGAAACGCTCTCCTTCTACATGGCCTTGTATCTGTTGGACATCATTTGCGCCAAGATTTTTTTTTTTGGAATGAACTTAAATTGACACTCCTCCGAACTCCCAGTCCATGTATACTTCAGTATCTTATGGGAAAACAGGTACAAAAAATCCTATTCTCTTATATGTGACTAGTTTATTGCACAGGTTCATTCTTTGTTGTTCAAGAAAGAGTGCCCAAGGCTGTCGGATGAATAAAAAAAGGTTATATCAAAAGTAGATCACTGGTATCTAGATGAACGCAAGACCTACATCAGGGTTTTCGGTGCCACAGGGGCACCTTGTTTGTTACCCATATATGTTCTCGATTGACTAGTTTTAGGTGAAATTTTCTATCATACCATTCTAAAAGGATATAATTCCACTTTAGTAAAAGACAAGAAGTGAGCCTTCATACCTTATGGGTTTCATATTGGCTTCTACATGGTCAAAGACACTGTGAATGCTAAGCAAGAAGGGCTAAGCCAATTGGAATTTTGGTTCAAAACTAGCCATTTTCACAAACACCATCCCAAGGGCCTGGTCCTACAACACACTTCACAGGTATCATCATGTTGGCCTTATGCCCATGACCGGTTTGAAGATGAAATTTTCATCGAAAATGCTCAAGACTAGAATGAGGTGGCGACAAAGATGGTTGATCCTCGAACAACTAGGTTCAAGGCCATGAGTTGGAAAGAGAAAGTGACATCCTTGGATCCTACAACTCAATATATTCTCAAGACCTGAGAAGGAATGATAGAATATGAACTGGGCGAAGAAATGGGAAATCCCCAAGAAGAGATCAAAGCGACAGGGGATTATCAAGAATCCCCAGTACAAACCACTGATTCCCTTGAAATTCAAGTTGCACAGGGGATGGGTGAAATTTTGTGGGAGCAAAGATAGATGCTAATGAATTAGATGTAGGATGATTCGTACCTCATCATAACACCTGTGCTTCCAACTGGTATCCGAGAAGGTGGCCCGACAGAGCCAAGCAGCCCCAGGTTTACTGTATTTGTATGATTGTTCATTTGTTCATTGTTTATTTACTCTGCAAATATTGGATGATAATGCTACATTGATATAACAGTTGCATTATATGGTTAAAAAGGATTACATTGCTCTATTATTGATTCACCCCCCTATCAGTAATCCAACAATTGGTATCTGACCAGGTTCCTTCAAAAATCAGTTTAACCACTGAAAGGTAGATCATGGAGAGAAACAACATGTATAAAAATGGAATACCACAGTTTGATGGACAAAAGTATGCATTTTGGAGCATAANTACTAACCTTCAAGGAGATGATCTCAATTATCCTTCTATAGACAAACAAGCCTACACAGTTTATAAGGCAGTAAAGCATTTCAAGTCTTACATCCTCAAGAATCACACTAAAGTGATTGTGCCACACCCTGCAGTCCGATCCTTGTTTACCCAATAAGAAATGGGGGAAAGAAGAGGAAACTGGATGGCAGTAGTCCAGGAATTTGATCTAGATATAAAACCTACCAAACTAGTAAAAGGACAAGGGTTATGCAAGATTGCAGTCGAAGCCCGGGATCAAGTAAATGAAGATTATGGATGGGAGAACTAAATGGAACTATGGAGTGATGGTGTGGAAAAGTATCATAAATCTCCCCAGGACAATACTCTTGGTATAAGGATTTAACTTATCTTCTACATCACGAGACTTGTCCCGAAGATCTCAACCCTAGAGAAAGGAGAGCCCTCAGATTAAAATCTACACAATATCTCTTCTAAATTTGGTTCTCTTCTGGATCAACTATGATGGAGTACCATTAAGATGTCTCAAATGTGAAGACACAGACAAAGTTATGAAGGAACTCCATGATGGCCTCGCGGGGGGAAATTTCACGAGAAACACCACCTCTCATAAGATTCTGAGAGATGGCTATTATTGGCCCACCGTGTTCAAAGATGATCATACTTACGCTAGAAACTGTAAGGCTTGTCAAACAAGAATTGGAAAGGAGAAGAGAGAAACAATCCCACTCCAACCTGTGAATGTCTCTAGGCCTTTTGAGTAGTGGGGGTTGTATATCATAGGAGAAATTACACCTAGCTCTTCAAAATTGCACAAGTAAATTCTTACTGCCACCGACTATTTCATGAAATGGGCAGAGGCCATTCCTCTGACTCATGTAAATGAGAAGGTAGTAATCCAATTCATAAAACAACAGTTGATGACGAGGTTTGGTGTCCCTTCTGTTCTAGTTTTTGATAATGCAGCTTACTTTTCTTCCACCCTATTGAAGGAGTTTTCTCTGGGCAAAGGTATCGTAATTAAGTACTCTGCAAATTATTATCCTCAGGGAAGCAGTGTGGTAGAATCAACTAATAAAAACCTGGTAAGAATATTAAAGAAGACGGTCGCAGATAACCAAAGAAATTGGCATAATCTACTCCATAATTATCTATGGGCTGATAGGGTCACACCCAAATAAGCTATAGGAAATTCCCCATACTTTTTGGTCTACAGGAAAGAAGCCATCCTCCCAAATGGGCTCTATCTTTCGTCTCTTCAACTAGCCCAAGATTCCGACGAAGAACCTTCATTAGCCATGTAACAAAGAATTAACACTCTGCTCATGCTGGAAGAAGAGAGAGAAAAGGCAAAGTCAAAATTCCTAGCTCACCAATAGATAGTGAAAAGATGGTTCGATAAGCATAAGGATAAAGAAAATAACTTTGAAGTAGGAGACCTAGTCCTGAAGTGGGATAGGGAAAATGAACCAAAAGGGAAACATTTTAAATTTTAGAATCTATAGGTTGGACCTTTTCAGGTGGATAAGAAGATTGGGGAAAGCACTTATTGGTTGTAGAATTTGAAGGGGTAACCTAATTCCCTCCCAGTAAATGGCCAAGCCCTAAAACAATACTTCCAATCAAATTAAAAGAGAGAGAGAGAGAGAGAGAGAGAGAGAGAGAGAGAGAGAGAGATTCTGCTTTCGCTTAGTGAATCGCTAGTTGTTGAGCACTCAACACACCCTAAAAAATTCTATGTCCATTTTATACTCTTTGGGTACCACTTAATCCTTTGCACTGTCTGTTTCAGTATAAAACTGTTGTCATTCTTATCTTTTATGTTTTCATGTTTGAATTATGTAAAGTCTGCCTGAACATATAAAGAATCACCTTAATTTTAAAGGAGACCAATTTAACAATTACCTAAGAAATCAACAGTCAAAGCATATCTAGACGTGCTTAAGGGATTTGACATCGGGGGGACATAAGTGTGATAAGAAATGTTTGTGAAAACCAATACCATCAAAGACCAATCTTCATCGGTGTCGACAGATAAAAGTCCCTCTCTTTTTGCGAATGATCTTCAGTAAGAATATCACTGAAGACCGATTCGTCTGACATCGGCATAAAAATGAGAAGAGTAAGCATTGCGTAAGGAAAAGAGTGGTATCACCGATCTTCAACTCTTGAAACAATTTCGGCATTGGATATTTACAAAGATGATAACCCACCAAGAAGCTACGCTCTTAAAATTTCCCCAATCCCGATACCATCAACGTCGAGAGTGTTTACCAGGAGCACATCAATGAAAATATACACAAAGATAGTAGCCAATCCCCGATATATACACCAGAGAGACACAACTTGATGAGACATTTTAGCCCTTAGATATGTTAGGTATGACACATTTAAAGTGTTAGTTAATCCACATATTGTGCATTAGTTGTTGTTTCATGCGCAAATCAAAAGGGTCTGTTTAAGCCTACCGATACAATGCATCTCCCTCCACGCTTCCGTCGTCAACCAAGTTAGAATTTATTTGCAGAGATCCGACGTTAGTTTGTTTTGAATTAAGTTCATTACTCACATTAACTGATTGATACGACTGATAGGAACCCTCCCATTATATTCTTTTGAGTTATTCTGTATGAACCTATTCTGCGCGGCAAGGAGTTCAGAACACACAGAAGAGCGAGGCTAACAATCCGAAGAAGGTGTCCAAGGTTCAATGAGTATTAGACAACTATCTTAGCAATAATTACATGTATGTATCTGCTTGTGGTGTTTTACGCTTCATTTTATATGTTCCCACCCAATGCTACTCTATAAACCTGTTTAAAGGGCCGTTTAAATTGCAAGAACAATGCCTCCGAAGAAACCCTCCACCAGGAAATCTGGAAGAGCACCAGAAGTAGGAGAGGGACCCTCCCCAGCAGTTGCAAGGCAATTATAATTATCTCCAATGTCAGTTCCCATCATTAAGAAAACCACTGAGAAAGCCTTCTTCCAGTCCCCGACCTTTGGAGACACAGAGGCGAACATTGGAGCCAAATCAGTAGTCCCTCACTGGGAAGAATTTTTCAAGAAAATCAAGAGGGAAGAACCCCTCGATTATACCCCACACAATGACCCTGATACAAGAAGACTCGATGATGATGTTCTCCCAAATATCCACAAGGCTTATCTACACATGGTGGCAAGCCAGACTCCGGTGTTCCCTTGCATTGAGCTCCTAAATTGGCTCATTGACTGTAATGACCCTTTTTTTTATTACTATAAATAATTTCATAAATAATCTGAAACACTAAGCTAAATTATAATTAATTATGATATAACCTTAAATTGATTACAAGTTATTAATTAATTATTTTGGATTATACTTAAGCTGAAATATGATTTAACTCCTTGATTAAGGGTTAATGAAGGAGTAAGTATTAAATGAGACATTAAAAGATTTAGTATTAGACTAATGGTTAGTGACTAATAAATTATTAAATAAAGTAATTAATTAACTATGTAATAAACCAAAGGGGGAAAATAAAATAAAAACATAAATAAGCTTAAAGGGGTTACGTATCCCATGAGGGATAACGTAACCCCTACGTTAAAGGGAATATTTAATAGAGGATAAGTCTATTAATAATGAATTAAATGAACAGATAAGGGAAATTAATG
>JZKD02S1912308.1:21916-34358 GCA_000966675.3 Picea glauca
CGAAACTCCGATGGAGGGTTTGACTATGGTCACACGGAGACAGGTCATATGGATCAGGTTCCAACCGGTAGGGGCTAACTCATTGAGGTGGAGCTCATCTCAAATCGGGTATCGGAGTTTCGAGGAGCAAGTGCCCCTTGTTTTTTGCATTTTGAAATCCCGAACCTTGAATTCCCGATAGCGCTCAAGACTGGGCCCACGGTTCTGGCACCTGGTCATAAGAAAGGAGGTCTGAGAGAGGGGCGCTTTCATTTTTATTTGGCCAAAGGTTCCGAATTAGTTCTCAAAAGGGGGGTCACTGTACTCTGCCAACTCCAGCCCGATGAGATTTGGATCCCGGTACCTGCTCAGAATGGATAAAGGAGAAAGAGGGTGGGTGAAGTCTCACGTCACCCATTTATTGCAGAGTATGGAGGTCCCGGTTAAAATTTACCCAGGAGGGCCCCTTGTACCATTTCTCTTCAAGAAAGTCACGTCGAGTCCCCAATTCACCAGGGGAACTTGTACACGTCGGTTCAACATTCAAAGGGCTCATCTACCCCCCTAGCGCGAGCCATGTTGAATTAAAGGTAGCGTATGATAGAGCAATGCAGGCCATATTTGATTGAGGTGACGCCATTCGTTGAAAGTTTTGAGACGACTCTGTTGGGCGGAAGAAGGGGAAGAGTATATGTAGGCATTTTTTCCATTTTGTAAGCATCGATGGTAGAGCAGAGCTCCCTACTGTAAAGTTTAACAGACATTCTAGTTTTGTTGGATATGCATCTGTATATGAGATATCTTGTTATATGACAAACAGTTTTCCTTTTTCATCTATGTTTTCATCTAATACCAGAGGGTTCATGATCGAATGCTTCGCATGAATTAGCACAGTTGTGTTATGACAAATGATTTGTTGCTGCATTACTGTCTTCGCTGGTTTCCTGCATTTGGGTTAAGAAGATCTTGCCTTCAGATGTTTTCTCTCACAGTCTATTAGGAACCTGTTGTTTATGAAAGACTTTCACTTCCCTCTTATATAATCCTCCGTCTGCTCACCCTTTATTACAACTCACTCTCTGGATTTTATAAAGACCTCACTCACTTGTGTATGCCTAGCTTAGTTTGGATTTGGATGATATCATTTTGAGTTGGTTTCCATTCGGTCGCCCCATCTATAAACAAACTGTGATATAAAACTAATGGGTGTCGGGCTCTACTCCTGATAGCAGTCCAGGAGTGACTTCCGTCGCCAGCATTTCTGGCACCGTTGCCGGGGACAAAATTGAAAATTTTCCCTGGGCAGAATGACAACGATCAGCTGATCCTGAAGGTGCATCAGATATCAGAACTATTGATATTGCTACTGTGCACCTGGTGACTCCACTGTGACGACTCCACCGGGGAGAACCTACTCTATTAATTGTGGCTTTCAGAGGCAGACATACGCAGTCTCATCCACTACTGCCTCTAGCTACACCTGAAACAGATCCAGAGGCAGTGCTCAAAAAGGGAAAGGCCCCTGAAGAAGGAGCTTCTACCGCTGAACCAGGTAATCCATTATCTCTTTCTGTAGAAACTCCATTTTCTTCTTGTCGGCTTCCCAATAGGCCTATCTCTGCAGTTTCCCGTTTCCTAAATTTTGGGAGTGTTCCTGTTGATTTTTCCTCTCCTGGTCTGGTACCGGAGGGATGAGACCTTGTCACTCCCATCTCCCCTAAAACTACACCTTGGCATTGGGCTAGGACCATAGAATATTTCCCCACTCCTACACAAGGAGGAGCACCTACTGACTTGAGCTTGGTAGCTCGTTCCTTGAATCACCTCTTGTTTCCCACTCCACTCCAAGATTCATTCCCGGTAGCCCCTTCACGAACTCCTTCTCCTCCAAATTCTCCTCCACCTAATATTCCTATGGCCGGTGCTAATCCCCCTCTGAATAGAATGGATGCCATAGTTGCTGCTAGGTACGCTCCCTTGATCTTACCTAATCCCACAAATCCTTTCCCTGCTGGAGATTACTTGAAATATATGCCCAAGTTCACCGAGGAAGGGGACGTAACTGCAGAAGAGCACCTGGCTGCTTTCTACAGTTATGTTGATAACCTGAACATTGGAGATGAAGATATCTAGATGAGGGTTTTTGTCCAGAGCCTAGATGGTGAGGTAAGGAAATGGTTTAGAGGATTATCTCACAGATCTATTACTGGAATTGACGCCCTGGATAATTCTTTCCTGAGGCAATGGGGAGATAAGAAGGATTTCATGTATTACATGACAGAGTTTGGGGCATTGAAGAGAAAAGAAGGAGAGTCTGTTATCGAATTCTCCAAGAGATTTAATAAAATGTACAATAGAATCCCTGCTGAGATAAATCCCTCCAAAGCCTCTCCAATGATCACTTACTCCAACTCTTTTGATCCTGATTTTTGCCTACTGCTGAGAGAAAGAAGAGCTGCTACGCTGGACCACATGCAGGATGCAGCCGTGGAGGTCGAATATAACATATTGGATGTCAACCGAATCAGAAACATAGGTGATAGAAGTACATCCAAGAACAGGACTGAAGCTTCCTCATCCAGTTCCTCTCCCCTACCCCATCAGACAGATGAGACAACTAGAGAAATAAAATTGATTACTGACAAGATAGAAAGGTTGGAATTAGAAGGGAATCCCATGTACAGAAATCCCCAAAACAATGACAATAGAGGTTTCAGAAGACCTGCTAACAATATGCCTCAGGTTTTCCCGAGGGAACAAAGGGGAAAGGACACAAAAGATAAAAGGGTTCAAGCCCCCCTCCAAAATAACCTAGTTGATCATTAGGAGAGAGAGGAGATAGACGAGTTTGGCCCTTAAATCCACTGTATTAAGGAATCTCCTCCTTTTCCTCATTTGACGCAGTCCGCGTATGAAGAATCACTGATGAGTGCTCAAATTCATGAGTTGGGGAAAGAACAGAGGGACGGTTACACTTCTAATAGATATAATCTCAGATCGAGAAGGAAAGAAGGAGACCTTGATAGCTCAGACCAGACCCTCATAGCAGAGAGGTCTACTAAAATTTCCACATCTGCAACTAAAGAAAATAAGACTCGGAGTGCTTCGCCAGTAGCCTAAGAACCTGTCGCGGAGGTAAGAGAAGCTCCTAAACCTACCCCCTCTTTCAATTTTGAGCATGAGATTCAGAAGATTAGGATTCTTGTACCTCTCTTTGAGCTAGTTAAAAATGATGACTTCAAAAGGTCCCTCTCCAAGTTGTTGCAATCAGACCCCCCCCATCCTCCCTCTGACTCAATAAACCTTCAAGATGAAAAGCCTGCAGTCGTCTTAGGGCCTATGGTAGAAGATAGAGATGATTCATCCTCTCCCTTTTACACATCCCTGAATATACATGATAAAGTGCTGCACAACTGCCTCATGGACTCAGGAGCCTCCCATAACCTTATGCCCAAAATAGTGATGGAAGAGATGGGATTAGAAGTGACCAGAGCCTACCATGATTTATACTCTTTTGATTCAAGGAGGGTGCAATGTCTGGGAGTCATCAAGGACCTGGTGGTTTCTCTGTTTCAACTTCCCATGAAGAGTGTGGTCATGGATATTGTGGTTACCGATGTTCCCCCCAAATTCGGTATGTTGTTGTCTAGATCATGGATCAAAAAATTGGGAGGGACACTTTAGATGGATCTCACGTATTCTACCATTCCGGTCTTTGGAGGGGAACAAAGGAGATTATACAGAGAAGCCCAGCTAGCCTATATTGTTAGTGATGAAGAAGACCCTACCAATCACCCCATATTTTCACTTAACACTGACTTGGGGTCTAGTTTAATGCAGCTCACTGATGCCCCTGAAAGCTCTTTACTAATCAGAAAACACCCCAGCCCTGATCACCCGATTTCCCCCCAAAACTCCTCTGTGTGGAAGATGTTTTTTGATGGAGCTTCTTCTAGCGAAGGAGATGGCACTGGAGTGGTTTTCATATCACCTTTTCAAGAAGTCGCATCTCTGTCATACAAGTTGGAATTCGAAGTCACCAACAACGTGGAAAAGTATGAAGCTCTTGTTCTGGGTATGAGAGCCGCAAAGGAAATGGGAATTGAAGAGATAACAATATTCAGAGATGCTGAGTTGATTATTCAGCAAATAAGAAATGCTTATTGTGCCCATAATCCCCGACTTAGAAATTATCGGAATGAAGTATGGGAGCTTATTGATAATTTCTTCTTGGCTTTTAACATTTCTTTCATTCCAAGGGAAGAGAATACTTTGGCCGATTCTTTAGTTGTCTCATCCAGTTTTCTCAAATTCCCTCTGTCGCCTATGGTAAAAAATGATGTTGATATAAGATATAGGCCCTCGGTTCCGGACAATGTCAAGCATTGGAAGGTGTTTGAGGATGATTCTGAACTCGAAAGGTTTCTCCAATCAGTGGACAAATTTTCTACATTGCATATTGACCAAGATCCTGATTTGGAAGGTGACCCTCATCTTGAGGAGTTGTTAAATAAAATCTTTGATCATCAGATCATTCAGCTGCCCAGTAATCACATTCTGAGAGGACTTGTTACTTTAGAGATATTTTTTGATGGGAATGATGTGCCAGTAAAGGGAAGGGTCTCAAATGAACATGCCGAGACAACCGAATGCAACATTGGCACACTGGAGGAGCCCAAGTTTGTCAAATTGTCAAGTAGTTTGACCAGAGAACAGAAGGGCGAGTACACAAAATTGTTCAAAGAGTTCGTCGATGTGTTTGCATGGACATACGAAGACCTCAAGACATATGACACATCTGTCATCGAGCACAAGATCCCGTTGAAGGAAGAAGCTAGGCCTTTTAGGCAGAAGCTAAGAAAGATAAACCCCATGTTGCTTCCCATCATGGAGAAGGAAGTTAAAAAGTTGTTGGATGCATGAATCAGTGTCCCCTTGAGATATTCTGAATGGGTGGCCAATTTGGTCCCAGTAAGAAAGAAGAGTGGAGAAATCAGACTCTATGTTGATTTCAGGAATCTCAACAGAAGCTCAAAGAAGGAAAACTACCCCCTACCTAAGATGGAACATATACTGTAGAGGGTAGTTGGTGCCTCCAGGATATCTGTGGTTGATGGGTTTTCAGGGTATAATCAAATATCAGTCATGCCTGAGGACAGGGAGAAGACAACCTTCACCACTCCTTGGGGCACGTTCATGTATGCCAAAATGCCATTTGGGTTNCCTCTGAATAGAATGGATGCCATAGTTGCTGCTAGGTACGCTCCCTTGATCTTACCTAATCCCACAAATCCTTTCCCTGCTGGAGATTACTTGAAATATATGCCCAAGTTCACCGGGGAAGGGGACGTAACTGCAGAAGAGCACCTGGCTGCTTTCTACAGTTATGCTGATAACCTGAACATTGGAGATGAAGATATCTAGATGAGGGTTTTTGTCCAGAGCCTAGATGGTGAGGTAAGGAAATGGTTTAGAGGATTATCTCATAGATCTATTGCTGGAATTGACGCCCTGGATAATGCTTTCCTGAGGCAATGGGGAGATAAGAAGTATTTCATGTATTACATGACAGAGTTTGGGTCATTGAAGAGAAAAGAAGAAGAGTCTGTTATCGACTTCTCCAAGAGATTTAATAAAATGTACAATAGAATCCCTGTTGAGATAAAGCCCTCCAAAGCCTCTGCAATGATCACTTACTCCAACGCTTTTGATCCTGATTTTTGCCTACTGCTGAGAGAAAGAAGAGCTGCTACGCTAGCCCACATGCAGGATGCAGCCTTGGAGGTCGAATCTAACATATTGGCTGTCAACCGAATCAGAAACATAGGTGATAGAAGTACATCCAAGAACAGGACTGAAGCTTCCTCATCCAGTTCCTCTCCCCTACCCCATCAGACAGATAAGACAACTAGAGCAATAAAATTGATTACTGACAAGATAGAAAGGTTGGAATTAGAAGGGAAGCCCATGTACAGAAATCCCCAAAACAATGACAATAGAGGTTTCAGAAGACCTGCTAACAATATGCCTCAGGTTTTCCCGAGGGAACAAAGGGGAAAGGACAAAGAAGATCAAAGGGTTCAAGCCCCCCTCCAAAATAACCTAGTTGATCATGAGGAGAGAGAGGAGATAGACGAGTTTGGCCCTGAAATCCACTGTATTGAGGAATCTCCTCCTTTTCCTCATTTGACGCAGTCCGCGTATGAAGAATCACTTATGAGTGCTCAAATTCATGAGTTGGGGAAAGAACAGAGGGCCGGCCACACTTCTAACAGATATAATCTCAGATTGAGAAGGAAAGAAGGAGACCTCGACAGCTCAGACTAGACCCTCATAGCAGAGAGGTCTACTTAAATTTCCACAGCCGCAACTAAAGAAAATAAGACTCGGAGTGCTTCGCCAGTAGCCTAAGAACCTGTCACGGAGGTAAGAGAAGCTCCTAAACCTACCCCCTCTTTCAATTTTGAGCATGATATTCAGAAGATTAGGATTCTTGTACCTCTCTTTGAGCTAGTTAAAAATGATGACTTCAAAAGGTCCCTCTCCAAGTTGTTGCAATCAGACCCCCCCATCCTCCCTCTGACTCAATTAACCTTCAAGATGAAAAGCCTGCAGTTGTCTTAGGGCCTATGGTAGAAGACAGAGATGATTCATCCTCTCCCTTTTACACATCCCTGAATATACATGATAAAGTGCTGCACAACTGCCTCATGGACTCAGGAGCCTCCCATAACCTTATGCCCAAAATAGTGATGGAAGATATGGGATTAGAAGTGACCAGAGCCTACCATGATTTATACTCTTTTGATTCAAGGAGGGTGAAATGTCTGGGAGTCATCAAGGACCTGGTGGTTTCTCTGTTTCAACTGCCCATGAAGAGTGTGGTCATGGATATTGTGGTTACCGATGTTCCCCCCAAATTTAGTATGTTGTTGTCTAGATCATGGATCAAAAAATTGGGAGGGACACTTTAGATGGATCTCACGTATGCTACCATTCCGGTCTTTGGAGGGGAACAAAGGAGATTATACAGAGAGGCCCAACTAGCCTATATTGTTAGTGATGAAGAAGACCCTACCAATCACCCCATCTTTCCACTTAACACTGAATTGGGGTCTAGTTTAATGCAGCTCACTGATGCCCCTGAAAGCTCTTTACTAATCAGAAAACACCCCAGCCCTGATCACCCGATTTCCCCCCAAAACTCCTCTGTGTGGAAGATGTTTTTTGATGGAGCTTCTTCTAGCAAAGGAGATGGCATTGGAGTGGTTTTCATATCACCTTTTCAAGAAGTCGCATCTCTGTCATACAAGCTAGAATTCAAAGTCACCAACAACGTGGCAAAGTATGAAGCTCTTGTTCTGGGCATGAGAGCCGCAAAAGAAATGGGAATTGAAGAGATAACAATATTCAAAGATGCTGAGTTGATTATTCAACAAATAAGAAATGCTTATTGTGCCCATAATCCCCGACTTAGAAATTATCGGAATGAAGTATGGGAGATTATTGATAATTTCTTCTTGGCTTTTAACATTTCTTTCATTCCGAGGGAAGAGAATACTTTGGCCGATTCTTTAGTTGTCTCATCTAGTTTTCTCAAATTCCCTCCGTCGCCTATGGTAAAAAATGATGTTGATATAAGATATAGGCCCTCGGTTCCAGACAATGTCAAGCATTGGAAGGTGTTCGAGGATGATTCTGAACTCGAAAGGTTTCTCCAATCAGTGGACGAATTTTCTACATTGCATATTGACCAAGATCCTGATTTGGAAGGTGACCCTCATCTTGAGGAGTTGTTAAATAAAATCGTTGATCATCAGATCATTCAGCTGCCCAGTAATCACATTCTGAGAGGACTTGTTACTTTAGAGATATTTTTCAATGGGAATGATGTGCCAGTAAAGGGCAGGGTCTCAAATGAACATGCTGAGACAACCGAATGCAACATTGGCACACCGGAGGAGCCCAAGTTTGTCAAATTGTCAAGTAGTTTGACCAGAGAATAGAAGGGCGAGTACACAAAATTGTTCAAAGAGTTCGTCGATGTGTTTGCATGGACATACGAAGACCTCAAGACGTATGACACGTTTGTCATCGAGCACAAGATCCCGTTGAAGGAAGAAGCTAGGCCTTTTAGGCAGAAGCTAAGACAGATAAACCCCATGTTGCTTCCCATCATGGAGAAGGAAGTTAAAAAGTTGTTGGATGCATGAATCAGTGTCCCCTTGAGATATTATGAATGGGTGGACAATTTGGTCCCAGTAAGAAAGAAGAGTGGAGAAATCAGACTCTATGTTGATTTTAGGAATCTCAACAGAAGCTCAAAGAAAGAAAACTACCCCCTACCTAAGATGGAACACATACTGTAGAGGGTAGTTGGTGCCTCCAGGATATCCGTGGTTGATGGATTTTCAGGGTATAATAAAATATCAGTCATGCCTGAGGACAGGGAGAAGACAACCTTCACCACTCCTTGGGGCACGTTCATGTATGCCAAAATGCCATTTGGGTTGATGAATGCAGGGGAAACATTTCAGCGGGCCATGGATATAGCCTTCATCAGGGGAAAAGACCAGTTCGTAGTGATCTATCTGGATGATATCACAGTCTTCTCCAGGATAGACAAGGAGCATCGTTGTCATCTGAAGAAAGTCTTCTTGAAGTGTCGAAGGTTTGGCCTATCCCTGAACCCCAAGAAATCTTTGTTTGCTATGCAGGAAGGGAAGTTATTGGGACATATAGTATCGGAAGCAGGGGTGAGAATTGATCCCAGTAGGGTGGAGGCAATTCAAGCCTTGTCACTTCCCAGGTCTAAAAAGGAGGTTCAGGCCTTTTTGGGAAGAATTAATTTTCTAAGAAGGTTTGTCTCGAATTTTGCTGAGCTAGTGAAACACATCACGACCATGCTCAGGAAGGGAAACGAAGTGAAATGGACCGTTAAGCCTAGGACCTCTTTTGACCAAATAAAAAGGGCATTGACTGAGGCGCCTGTGCTCATCAGTCCTGACTATTCCAAATAGTTCTTGATTTTGTCCTTTGCTTGTTTTGATACAGTGGCGGCGGTCTTATTGCAGAGAAATGTGGAAGGACGAGAACAACCCATTGCCTTCTTCAACAAGGCATTGAGAGATGCAGAACTCCGGTATGAGATCATGGAGAAACAGGCTTATGCCTTGGTGAAAGCCCTCAAAGATTTTAGAGTATACGTTTTTCATTCGAAAGTGACAACATGCATTCCTTCAGCTTCTGTAAAGGACATTCTTGTACAGCCAGACATAGATGGGAAAAGAGGCAAATGGATAGCAAAAATTCTAGAATTTGACTTGGAAATAAAGCCCACCAAGCTGGTTAAGGGGCAAGGCCTAGCCAAGTTACTGGCTGAACCTAATTGTGAAGCATTGGGAGTCAATTTCCTCAACATTCGCTTAGGAACTCAGCAAACTGAGCTGCCCAGCCAATGCCCTCAAGATGGCTTACCGCTGGTAAATTGTGCTTGGTATCGTGATATTATTTACTTCCTACGGGAATTGAAGCCTCCGGATGGAATGGGGAAAAGTAGGGCAAGATCTTTAAAGCTCAAGGCGGTCAGGTATTGTCTCATTGAGCAATTTTTGTACTAAAGAGATCCTTCGGGGATGCTGCTTAGATGTTTGAACCCACCCGAAGCCCAGAAGGTTATGTTTGATTTCCATAAAGGCCTTTGTGGGGGGCATCATTTCTGGAAAACAACAGCTCATAAGATCTTCAGGGCTGGATATTACTGGCCTAATTTATTCACTGATGTTTACAGGGAGGTCAGAGCTTGCACCAAATGTCAAGAATTCTCAGGGAAGCAACAACTCAAATCGTTGTCGTTGAAACCTATAGTAGCTTCGACACCTTTTCAGTAGTGGGGGTTGGACTTCATTGGAGAAATTCATCCTCCCTCAAGTGGTCAGCACAGATGGATCCTGACTGCAACAGATTATTTCACCAAGTGGATAGAAGCTATCCCCACCAGAAGCGCATCACACAAAGTAATTATCAGCTTCCTGGAGGATATCATAGCCTGGTTTGGCTGTCCCAGCAGAATCATCACCGATAATGTTGCTTCTTTCAAATCTGAACCTTTAATTAAGTTTTGTGAGTAGTTCCAGATCTCTCTAGTTCACTCCACCCCCTACTATCCCCATGGCAATGGTTTAACGGAATCCTCTAACAAAAGCCTGATAAAGATCATCAAAAGACTGTTGGAGGATAACAAAAGAGCCTGGGATTCAAAGTTAAATTTTGCTCTGTGGGTCGATCATGTCACAATGAAGAGGCCTCTGGGCACTTCGTCGTTTCAACTAGTCTATGGAGCAGAGGCGGTTTTCCCTACTCAACTCGTCTTACCTGTAGCGAAGTTCTTTCAAGACTACAAGGGAGAACCAGATCATATGATCAGGAGAATTCATCAGATAGTGGAAGTGCAGCAGGTCAGAGAACAAGTGAGGGACGCAGCCTATAATCATCAGTAGAAGATCAAGCAAGATTTTGACAGAAAGGTCACGAAAAAGGAGTTTGAGGTAGGGGACTTGGTATTTAAGTGGGATGCACCCAGACAGGATAAAGGCAAGCACAACAAGTTCGACACCCTCTGGATCGACCCCTTTAAAATCTCTGAGATTTTCTCCAACAACACGTATAGGTTGCAGGATCTAGAGGGTGAAGAAGTTTTCAACAGCCCARTGAATGGGCATTTTCTAAAAAAATGTTTTATTTGAGCCTTAGACGACTCCTCTGTTTGTAAATATTGTCTTTTAGTTCTTGTTTAGTTTCTTTTTGTATGTTTTCGGCCTAATAAGTGACTCCATAGCCCAATAGCAAGGCACTGAAGCTGTAGAAGGAGTTCTTAGAGCATCACGGGGATGACTCTATCCCCCATGGAGTCTAATGTTAGCAACATTTCTTGCACAGGGAGGTTTTCCTCTCCAATTTGAGGCCTCTGATGTAAACACATGGAGGTGGGATTTTGAAAGCCAGTCAGGTGAGATTTATTCAAAATCCGCAACCATTAATATCAAGCGAGCCTGATCATGGATGAAAGAAGTAGTGAAGGAGATCTAGATCATCCATCTGAGAAGGGAAACATGGCAGGATATTGGCATCATCGGGAAAGTCCCAACAGGGAAGCACCCATCGCGGAACTTGAATCCATCGGGATATCGGGAATCTTGGGGATGAGTAATTGATGACATCGTGAATGTTGAAACTCCGATGGAGGGTTTGACTATGGTCACACAGAGACAGGTCATATGGATCAGGTTCCAACCGGTAGGGGCTAACTCATTGAGGTGGAGCTCATTGCCAATCAGGTATCGGAGTTTCGAGGAGCAAGCGCCCCTTTTTTTTTGCATTTTGAAATCCCGAACCCTAAATTCCTGATAGCGCTCAGGACTGGGCCCATGGTTCTGGCGCCCGGTCATAAGAAAGGAGTTCTGAGAGAGGGGCGCTTTCATTTTTATTTGGCCAAAGGTTCTGAATTAGTTCTCAGAAGGGGGGCACTGTACTCTGCCGACTCCAGCCCGATGAGATTTGGATCCCGGTACCTGCTCAGAATGGATAAAGGAGAAATAGGGTGGGTGAAGTCTCACGTCACCCATTTATTGCAGAGTATAGAGGTCCCGGTTAAAATTTACCCAGGAGGGCCCCTTGTACCAATTCTCTTCAGGAAAGTCACGCCGAGTCTCCAACTCACCAGGGGAACCTGTACACGCCAGTTCAACATTCAAAGGGCTCAGCTACCCCCCTGGCACGAGCCATGTTGAATTAAAGGCAGCATATGACAGATCAATGCAGGCCAGATTTGCTTGAGGCGACGCCATCCATTGAAAGTTTTGAGACGCCTCTGCTGGGTAGAAGAAGGGGAAGAGTATATGTAGGCGTTTTTTCCATTTTGTAAGCATCGATGGTAGAGCAGAGCTCCCTGCTGTAAAGTTTAACAAACATTCTAGTTTTGTTGGATATGCATCTGTATATGAGATATCTTGTTATATGACAGACATTTTTCCTTTTTCATCTATGTTTTCGTCTAATACCAGAGGGTTCATGATCTAATGCTTCGCATGAAATAACATAGTTGTTTTATGACAAATGATTTGTTGTTGCATTACTGTCTTCGTTGGTTTCCTGCATTTGGGTGTAAGAAGATCTTGCCTTCAGATGTTTTCTCTCACAGTCTGTTAGGAACCTGCTGTTTATGACAGACTTTCACTTCCCTCTTATATAATCCTCCGTCTCCTCGCCCTTTATTATGACTCACTGTCTGGAGTTTATAAATAACTCACTCACTTGTGTATGCCTAGCCTAGTTTGGAGTTGGATGATATCATTTTGAGTTGGTTTCCATTCGGTCACCCCATCTATAAACAAACTGTGATATAAAACTGATGGGTGTCGGGCTCTTCTCTTGATATCAGTCCAGGAGTGACTTCCATCGCCAA
>JZKD02S1912308.1:38880-50586 GCA_000966675.3 Picea glauca
CCTAGAATGACATTAACTTCTCTTGAGTTGTCATTGCAACTCTTCTTTCCTCTAGTATTTGAGGGTGGAGTAGTTGGTGCAGTGTAACCATCTACTACATATTTCCAAACATCAAAAACAAGAGCTAACATGCATCTTTTCATTATTATTTTCCAAAGAGAATAACCATTTCCTTTAAACAATGGTTCTTTGTTGGAAGACATTCCCTCTTGCTAATATGTTTCTTTCAGGATCTACTTTCCAATTATTAGACTGTGTTGAAGGCACTCTCTCTGATACCAATTGTTGGAAATACTGAGAAGGGGGGCGGGGGTGAATCAGTATTACCTTTTAAAAAAATTAGTAATTACTTTTTTATTTTATTAATCACCACAATAGATCAACAATGGACTTGTATTTAAAATCAATTATATAAATATAATTAACAAGAATTACAAGGCTTATAAAGAATAATTTGAGATTGTGAAGGACACCAATCCTCTTTAGAGCACCAGATATTGGAGACACAAATCCAATTCTTTAGGGAACCAACCCTAGGAAGCACCAAATCCCTTGTTTTAGGGCACCAACCCTAGGAAGCACCAACTCCCTTGTTTTAGGGCACCAACCCTAGGAAGCATCAACTCCCTTGTTTTTAGGGCACCAACTCCATTTTTTTCATACTTTACATAGTAAAGGATATGAATCACCGGTTGAGAATTCTCCCGAAATAGATCAATGATTAGTGTTTCTTCAGGACTTATAGGAGTCCTTCAACAAAGAATTCAATATAAGGAAAAAGGAATATTCTTCGATACCTTTGCTTCAAAGTAAAATAAAAGGGTGATTTGTTTCAATCCAATAGGAACAAATCTGAGAGGGAATATTCTTCGATACTCATGGTTGACGTGGACCCATAGTATGTGTGTCATGTGTCATCCTGATTCATGACTTTCACAAACCTTATGTGCAATATGAATTTTAACACTTGTCACCATCTGATTGGGCCACATGTCCTTGCTGACGTGGTCCCGCTGAAACTGTCACTTGGTTGTCTCTGTCTTATTGCATGTCTCGTCGTATCTTCAAAAGGAATATTCTTTGATTTTTTGTCTTCGTAGGGTGGCCACTTACACTTTGTCGGCTCTCCTAAGAGATGGTATCGAATGGAATATTCTTCGATTCTTTATCTTTGAAGGGATGCCACTTACACTTTCTTCATCTCTCTGAATGGATGGTATCAAATGGAATATTCTTTGATTCTTTGTCTTTGGAGAGATGCCACTTCCATATTGTTTATCTCTCCAAACAGATGGTATAGAATGGAATATTCTTTGTCAATACTCTGATTTTGGAGTGTTATAACAACTCTTCTCCACTGGAATCCGAATACATTCCTCTGAACACTAATTAATAAACGCCACATGTTATCTTTCTAGATATTGAACAAAGGGTATCGAAGAGAAATATTTTGTGTCGATACTTTGATTTTAGAGTTAAAACAACTCTTCTCCGTTGGACTCTGAATACCTTCCTTTGAAAACTAATAAATAGTCTCCACATGTTACCTTTCTAGAAATTGAATAAATGGTATTGAAAAGGAATGTTTTGTTTCGATACTCCAATTTCAGAGAGTTAAAACAACTCTTCTCCACTCAACTCTAAACACATTACTTCAAACACTAATCAATAGTCTCCATGTGTTACCTCCAGATTCATCAATCAAGATCACCCCGAGTTAATCTCCACTGTTGGTCTAGTCCTGCTTCAGTCCCATTTTCCCTTATCTTGGTGTGCTCTTTCTCGATCCCAAATAACTCACAAATCGTTGATTTACTTTGCTAGCAAATGGTTAGATTTCATTCAGACTTCAGAATTTGCATTTATTCGGGACTTTGTGCCTTTCTCCCCACTCATCCTACCTATATTGATCTATGGTTGAGGATTATTTATCCCAGTCTGATGGATGGGATTTAATTTCTCCCAACCTCTAGTTCTATCTCAATCTGACGGTCCTGGAATGTCTCGAAAAATTCGTCAACGAACTGTATTCCTCCTAACCTCTTTGGTTTTATACTTGGATTCCAACTGAACTAAGATCATTGGTCTATGTCTTTGGTCAACGATTGATGGTTGTCATATCTCCCGAATGTAACAATGTTTCCTCATACTTGGATTTCAACTTAAACAAGATCATTGGTCTATGTCTTTGGTCAATGATCGATGGTTGTCATATCTCTCGAATGTAACACTGTTTACTCACAGTTTTGAGGGTGTTCTCTAGTTGATCTATTCAGAATTCAATCCCAATAGCACTTCCTTAAGGTACTCCTTTTCCTTATCTTTCCTTTGACCTTTCCAAAGGTATTAATGATGCATGCTCTGATCTCGTGCAACCTAATATGTTTCGTTTCCTATGCTTTAGGTTTATATTGGATTCATCTGCATCTCGCACTATGTCTTATGCGCAACCTACTACGTTATTTCTCCCAAGATTTAGGATCTCAAAGACATATAATGACAATACCATATTGATCTTCTTGACATCAATGCCAATACCATAATACCATGTCCAAAAAAGACAATATGGTTAATTCATTTTCAAAATGGATACATGAGGTAATATGGTTAGGAAATTTGGCATAGCTCATAAACTCCACCCGAAAGAACATTTTTTTTTTTTTTTTTGCAATTTTTAGAGTATACATGGGCTGTCAGGCATGCAAATAGCATATGTACGCGTGTTGCATATGTAGCAGGGCATGTACATTATGCCTAAAGTTTTTTTTTAAAGAGGAATCTTAGAAAAATTGTTTGGAAAATGTGTCAATGAATAGGCCAATGTAAAAAATACATTGTAGTGGCATTTTGAGCTATAAAAGTCAGATCAGTTGAAGAGCGGGTGGTCAGATTAGATTGTGATACCTACAGTGAATATGCCTTGATACTGAGGGACTCTGAGAATGATTGTGATTCAGTGATCTGGGTAGCGAGTAGATATTCGGTGTTCATTAGAGAAGCAATGGTTGGAGTGGACTATGAGTGGAGGTACTCCGATGACAAGAAACTATGAGCATGATTGTGATGCATTGATTCCAAACTCCAAGGATCATTGTATCTGTCAGAGTATGATCCATTGAAGTGGAAGCACCCCGATGATGAGGAGCTCCGAGGTGAAATGTAGACCATAGGTCAACGAATAGATGAGATGCAATCTTAGTCATGGATCATTGTGAGTCCCACTTGACCATCTCATGAATGGTTAGAGTGATGATAGATAATTGTCATCCAGGTTGAAGGACCGATGCGATTGGAGGCATTGATACCAGACTCTGAGGATCATTGGATCCGTTAGAATACGTGCCATCAGAGAGGCTCTGCTCTGAGTGGAGTTATTTATGAATGGATGGGTTTCTATGGTGGGGGATCTGAGGGCCAACGAGAGGCTTATAGGCTGATATCCAGATAGCCTAGGGACCCGATAGACCCATTGGTCCCGATGAACGCGATCCTAGATCGACAGTGACAATTCAACTGGGATAAATCTGGGGTTTGATCTGATGACCACTACACATCGTGGTGATGTTGAGTGTTTTGGCACCCTGATGGTCTCGATATGAAGGAGAATAGATAGATGGTTGATGATTAATTGAAGAGATGACCTGACCGTCATTGATTGTTGAAGTTATGTTACCTATTTTGGTAAAAAAAAAAAAGATCAATGGTCATGATTTAATCAAGGACCAGATCCAATGGTGGTTGAGCATTGAGTACCCATGAAAAAATTACGTATAGTAAAATAAGATTGAGACCAGTTCTCATGGAAGGTGTTTGAGATTGTGTTGGGCCCCAAAAACTCCCCTTAAAGTTTTACAAAATTTGAAGGGCCCCCATTAGAATCTTGATAATTATAATGAGCTACAAAATCAACCCTTTCAAATAGTTCCATACATTGGCTTGCTTTGACACAAACTTAATACATTCACTTTAATATGAGACATTCATTACAAGAGTATATGTCAAAAGTTAGAAATGAGCATAAAAATCTCAATTTAAACAAAAATGTTAATTTTTATCAACTGTTTACTTTCGTTTAAATTATGATTATGTGTTCATTCTTTTGCTCATTAGCAAGTTTGACTATTTTGAATAATGGGTTCAATACTTCATCAAATAATATCTTGGTTGGTTTCTCATTTTCACAAAATCATTTGGTGGGATTAATTAATTAAATTCTTTTTTTATTTTTCATCTCATTTCAAAATAAAAATAATAATAATAAAAAGAATTATCTATCATTTGTTTGATTTTGTGAAAACCCAAAGTCAATATTTTTCTCCTCTTCATCAACTTGAAGCTTCTATAATTTTAGGATCATATTTGAAAGAAAAATATAAACAATGTTTTTTTAGAACTTATAGTTAGTTTAAATTCATTTTTGATTTGATTATTCTAGATTTTGTTTTATTCACAAATTTTAGGTTATTAATTTAGGTTTCTTTTTGTTTCACAGGTTTCTATGATCAGTTATTTGGTACGGATCTAATCATGTCCTGATTTTATTATCTAAATATGTTCAAGATGATTGATTCAAAAACAATATTGGATTGCTGCAAATAAATTTATGAGCAACAACAGATAAAATTTGGAAAAGCGTCAAGAACAGATAGACAATTTTGCAGGACTGATTGTAGCCAAACCATGAGGAATCTGAAGACACGGTTAAAAACTCATCTCCAAAATGGACCCATTTAGCTTACACGCGGGAATTTTCCCAAACAAATGGACGATTTGAGAGATATTTATGTCTCTTTATGAGGCAAATTTCAGGTGGCGGAAATTATTAGTGACACCTAGACTGTTCATTCATTGTATAAATATATGAGAAAGTCCAGAGCCATTGAGATCAAAGAATTTGAGAGGACGATTTTGATCCTTTCTCTTTTTTATATTATTTATTTTGTAAACTTTTTTTTTCTTTTCAAATGGAGTAACAGATGGTTGGAATCTTTGGGAGAATGGACAAGTATTTTCAAAGAAGAATATGGAATTCCAGGTTGCTTAACGACTTTTGTCTTGTGAGTAAAATGGTTTTATTTTCATTATAATATCTTCATATTCTTTGAATAATTAATTATGCATTGATTTAAATTAGCTTTAGTCTGTTTTATCAATACATGGTTAATTGCTATCATTTATGTATTAATTTTTTTTAATCTTTATGAGTCTATTATCCCAAAAAATCTTCCAGGACTACAGTATGGACATGTAATTTTTGGAATCGATATGGGAAAGCAATTCACCATTGACTTTAGACCTGTGTGAGATATTATTATGGTTGATTTAGCTTTATCCTTGTCATCATATGGTGTTTCATATTGTTAAATATTTAGATGTTGTCCATAATCTATCGTTTCATTTTTTATGTGTGATCAATCGATCATTTGATTATTGTTGAATTTATTTCTAATGTTAAATGATGGATAATATCAATACTCAGAATTGAGTTTTCTTTCATTCTTAAATATTGATTATCTTAAGATGACATGAGTTTTAATTAGTTGTCTTCCTGATGTTATTAATTTACTCCAAATATCAAACACTTCTTTGAATTTATTCTGGAAGTACTAGTATTGTTTTGTTATAGGTTTCCCTTAAAAGTGGGACAAACAGGAGCTCAAACAACACATAGAGATAAACTTAGTTTTTCTGATCAACAACAAGTTAGTGTGTGTGTTATTTTATTAATTATTTATTAATGAAACAATGATTGCATTAATTAGCTTTGGCTGTTACTGTGTCATTGTTTCAATTGTGTTTACTTAATATTTATTAGTTTTAAATCTTTAAACATTCAAAAAAAAAAAAGATTTATGTTCTTTCTTTATCTTAGTTAGAAACACTATTACAAACATTCATTTCACAAGATTTCAAGTAAACCTTGAAAACTGTATATAGATTGTTTATAATCATTTGTATATTCACGTTTCTATTTGAACACTTGTAATTAGTATATAAATTGTTAGAATCATAGATTTAGATTAGTTTGTTTCTTTTATTATTTTTAGGATGTTAGTTGGCTAACAGAGCCATTAAACCCATTAGGTCAGTTCATACCAAACAACTTGGGTTAATTAGACAACCCTGGTCTGGATCTGACCTTCCAGTTGATGGTGTGTCATTTACGCCTGTCAACAAATTGCTCTTGAAGGATTTGTAAAGTCCGAATTTTATGGAAAGCATGGATCTACAACCAACCCAATGAGTAGTTTATTCTTATGGACTCGATAGTTTTTTGGTGTGTGTGGTGTGTGAGAAAAGGTAGGAAGCAAAAGTAATAGAGAAGAAGCTTTGAGGCTCGTAAGAAGAATGGTGATATAAATAAAGTGAGAGAGAAGGCTTTGTAACTATGAGGTTCGAAGATGTGAAAGAATGAAAGAAAATGAATTGGTATTTTTCTAAGGGTGGTTGGGAGGTGAAAGTGTTAGAAATAATGGATGTGCTCATTTAACCATAGACAATATAACAATATTGTCACCTAACCATAGGCCAAAGCAACCTCTGAGCACCTTAACCTTGACAGAGAATGATTTTGGAAGAAAACCTATAGCCAACCAAAGCTAATACACCAATAAAGACTGATTAGAAAGTCCAACCATAACCAATAGAAATTCCAAGCCTAAACTGAGAATACAGATTGTAGTAGTTGCGGCTGCAGCTACTACCTAGAATTGCACACTTGCCCAGTTTATGTAGTGTGTGCTTCTTCCCTACTGGAATTTCGAGTTGTGTATGCCAAATGAGGTCTGGCTACTTATATTTATACTTTTTTTCCTAAGTTGTCTGGGCTGACTTCTCATTCTTGAGGCTAAATACTTAATATTAAATATTTCCTTGAGCCGACTTGTCTTCTAGGGTCATGTTCAATTCTTTAGGGTTTCTTCTTGCTTCTTGAAATATTTTATTCTCGTTAGGGTTACACGTGGAGGTAAATACCTCCCGTAACTACCATAATATCAACACTCCCTCCTAACTAGGGAGGTATTGAAGGAAATGGTCTTGAGCACAAACATACTATTCGACTGGTAGCATCATCATATTCATATAGACTATCTCATGATTATATCACGAGCACCATCATCACTATCATATGATAGCATCAACTGCATCATCTCTCGAATACATACTCTATCTAAGTAGTTAGTCATGATGCTAGGTAAGTCATTCACTCCACAGAGTGATACAAGGATCATTCTTCTAATATGGACATACATCCTAGAAGAATGACTATCCCAACAGATGTTAAAAGCTATGCCATGGATTATATAGACCATTCCTATAGGACTTCCAATCTAGGACTATTTTATAATCAAGTTATAGAGATGTTTCACAACCTGTATGCCTTAGAAAATATCTGTCTTGAACCATTTTCCTATTTGGGACACAATCTGTGCCTTAGGAAAATACCAGTCCATGACATGTCAACAAACTATCAAATTAGACCATTCTCCACAGAGAGAATACCTGTCCACCAACAATCTATTATATCTGGACCATTATCTACCTGGAGAATGTCTGTCCACAAGCACACTAACTATCCATCTAGTTGATAATCATTTTCAACACTACTGATAGTCTACATGGAAATCATAACAATGTCATTCAATAGAACACAAGTGTGTCTATCCATAGTAGTACATAACTACAATCCAGTGGTACACTACCACACCAAGTAGCACACAACTACTTAATCAGTGACACATAGTCACAACCAATGGAACACATCCACCATAGTAGAATACATATATTGTCTAGAGACATACAGTCTCCATAGAAATCATATCATATGATATCAACCTGCATAGAAAAACAATATCATGATATAAAATGAGTCATCTAGGCCATTTTTCACATCTGTGAGATCTGGAAGAGCATCTGCCCTCAGAAAGTAAAACATCAACCATGAGCTATCTAGATTATTCTTCTTAAGAATAGAAGAAAAAATGTCATGATTTCTAAGCCTCGACCATTCACCTATCTAGGCCATTCCTCTGGCACTAAACAAAGTGAACCCTTGAGAAAATGAGTTCTCCCTAGGGAATGCATGTCCCTGATTGTTGAACCTAGACCATTCACCTAATTGGGCCATTCCTACGACACTAAAAAAAGTGCAACCTAGAGAGAATGAGTCTTCCCTAGGGAATGACTATCTAGACCATTTCCTAAGGAAATGAATGTCCTCCACCAACCTCCAAAATAGACCATTCTTTGAAACTATGAACTTTGAAAGAATGACTACCCGACAAGGCATACCATTCTACTTGACCACTATTGAGAGTGAATGTGAAGAAGAAAGACTCTCCTAGATTCCCCCGCACTGGCCACAAGGGGAATTGTTGTCTAGGGTACATCAACAATCTATCAAACCTTTTTCATTACAAAAATGACCATCCGATCTGGACCATTTTCCGAAATGGAAAATACTTGTCTATCAAAAATCTCAAACCACTTTCTGAACTGGAAAGGAACTGTCCATTCTGGACCATTTTTCAAACTGAAAAATAACTGTCCATAAATCGATAACACATCAGTGCTCCCTCCCAACCTAGGATTCATCTCTTCCCTTCCCAATAAGGAAGTCGTCTCCACGAGCTCTAGCTTGTTTCTTTAGTACATAAACTTTTTCATCTTGGACAGAGGCTTTACTGAAATGTTTTCTATATGCTCATCTGTGGAGATATATTGGAGAAACTCTTATCACCAATTCTAGTAAAGGGGAGTTTAATGTTATCATCAATTCTTGTAAAGGGGAGTTTTTCTCTGAATTTGGGCCCTTGTTGTAAAATGTGATGAAATGGGGCTTAAAAACCCATCAAATGTGTTTTATTCAAAGGCCACAACCATGATCGCCCAAGTGAAAATCTCATAAAGTATTGTTTCAAGCTTAAAATGCTTACAGGAGGGCATTTTGGTTTTCAACGGTGAGGATTTTTCATCAGGATCGGATCGAAGGTCACTGGGTAAGTCGGAGCCATGCAGTTGCATGAGGATTAGCACCTAGGCTCATCCCTTATGGACAAAGTCACGAGAATGATCTGGGCCATCTAATATTGCAGGGACAGGTGGCAGCTAGTCGGTGTTTCAAGGATCGCAAGTTGGGAAGACACGGTTCTCCCCTGGGTTTCAAAAGCTCGAAACACAAAATGCGATACCCTGGAAGCCTGACCCACAGTCATAGCCTAGGGTTCTATGGAAAGGCAGGGCCTAAAGAGGGGGGACAAGGGACTTTCGGGATAGTCAAAGTGAAAGCATCGAAGTAATCTGAACTGTCCATCCAAGGGACATGTGGCACACGATTAAGCATCGTTGCAGTTTCGGGAGTCAGGATTTCAAGAGACAAGGGGTCTCTCCTCCATTGCATTAGGAAACCCTGCAGTGTGAAAGGTTAAGGTCCTAAGGGGTGGGCCCATGGTCCTAGCACCAAGTCACATCAAGCGAGCCAAAACTAGAGGTAGCACCCTTTTTCTCATCAAATTCATATCATCCATCCAATCCATAGACAATACATGGGTTCATTCTGCTAAGACGTGTGCAAATTTAGGCAGCCAGGATCTGTGTGCCCAGATCTATAGACATAATCCAATTCCAGACCCCCCTCGTTGTTCTGCCTTTAGTGGGGGGGGTGTGAAATGTGCAACACAAGTCTGAATGGTTGGGATTGAGGTGCCTAGATATGCAGCCAAGGATTGATTCCGGACCCCCCTTTCCATTCTACCTTTAATAGGGGGGGGTCTAGAATGAAGTGGTTTTGTGTGGACCCCTTTAAACCTCTCACCACTTCCCTTTCTGCTTACCACTTTCACATCTCTCCGACATGTGTCCTCTACTTTGTCTATATCCTCTCCTTGTAACATCTCTCGCTCCCTTCTCAACTTACACAACATCACACCTACCCCCCACTAACCCTGGGCCATAGCCCCTTTGTGGTTCCCACCTGTCACCTCCCGCCGGGTGTTCTTCCCCGCATCTTTCCCCCGCATCATATCCTCCCTCTTTGTCCCTCTTATATTTTGACACATGTTATTCCTCCTCCAATTCACTCCATCCTAGTGACGTGCTCCTCCACCCTAGTCAATCTCATCTCTCCTCCACCTAGCTCACACCTCAGAGCCCACAGGTTCTACCACTCATGTTTGCCCTGTTGCCTTTCCTATACCACATCCGTCCAGATGGCCTCTCCCTATCTCATCTCCACACCGAGCATGTTAAATATCCACTACCTATCCATTGCCTCATTCGCTGCTTTGCATCATGTGCCCCATGTTATCCTCGTCCCCACAAAATCCTTGTCCACGTCCGATGTCTAGGTCCCCTCGCAGCAGTCCAACGCAGCAGAATCCAATGAGAAGCCAACACGATAGTTCAGGTGTTGAGTTGACCGAGCCTTTCCTAATCCCAATAAATAAGTTATTGAGGTAGTTGACGGTGGTTGAACGTCGTCTCCTTCCATAAATAGAAGGACAGGAAAATACAAGCGCAGAGGTGACTATCAGTCCTTTATGAAAAAGATCACGTCCATCAGAAGACTGCATGGGCAGTCTACCCAACGTCTACATGTGTAGCCTGACAGAGAAGCTCCTCAATGTCAAGCATTAATCTCATGACATGATCGTGTCCCAAACAATCAGAGCCAGTCTGAGTATATGTAGGCATTTTTTCTATTTTGTAAAGTATCATTGGTAGAGTGAAGCTCCCTATTGTAAAGTTTTGATGAAGCACTGGTTTTTCTTGGTTATGTATATGTATGTGAAACTTCTTGTTTAATGACAGTCAACTTCTTATTCCATCTGGTTTCCATCTAATGTTGAAATATTTCATGATTGATTGAGTCACATGAAGCATTGTGATAATGTTATATAATTTTTTTATGGTAACGTTGTTATGATTTGTTTTAATGTTCTTCTGATTTGAATACAAAAGTTCTTGTGTTTAAATTCTTCCTCTTTGGGCTGTTGGAACCTTGATGCACACAACAGACCTTTCCACTTTCTCACATAATTCTTCCTCCTACTCACCCTTATTACAACTTATTGCCTGAATTTAAATTAAGACCTCACCTATTCATGCATAGCCTTAGTCCAGGATTCCGAGTTAAAAGGATATTGCACTGCGTTTACATCCATTCGATCACCCTTTTTATAAACAAATAGTGACATAAACTAATGGGTATCAGGCTCACTCTTGTTGCAATCTAGGAGTGACTTCTGGTGCTAACATTTTTGGTGCCATTCCTGGGGACAAAGTTGAAGATTTTCCCTGGGATTGAATGACATTGAGCCTCTGATTCTAAAGGTGCATCAGGCATTAAATCCCTTCAAGATTGCTACTGTGCAACTGGAGACTCCATTGTGTCGAATTCACTATGGCGAACCTACTGTTTTAGTTGTGTCTTCCAGAGGCAGACACATGTGGTCTCATCCACATCTTCCTCTAGCTATGCTTGAACCTGATCCGAAGAAAATTATCAGAAAAGCAAAGTCCCTCGGAGAAAGGGCTTCGACTGTTGAACCAGGTATTTTTGATAGTTCTCATTTTCCTCTTCTAGAAACTCCATTGTATTCTTCTTAGTTTCCTAGTAGACCTTTTACTGAAGTTTCCCGTTTCCTGAACTTTGGGAGTGTTCTTGCTGAGTTCCCTTCCCCTGGTCTTGCATCGAAGGGAGAAACT
>JZKD02S1912319.1:0-13646 GCA_000966675.3 Picea glauca
AATTATAATTATTTGTGGAAAAATGGAACTTTCAACACTTTATGGACCACTTCTTAATGGTCGTACTTTGAAAGGCACACCATTGAATGGATGGAAAACTAGGTTTGAGTTGCCAATGTTAGTTCAAATGCATATACAAAAAGGTAAAACATGAGCATCTCATATGATTTTCTATGTTTTAACCTCTTTTTCGCTTTAGAATACAAACATTATGTATCTCTTTTTGCATTGTAAAGTAAGGCTGCAAAAAAATAATTTTGATACTTACTCCCCTCCCCCTTTCTTTATAAGAGGCTATTATTTCATTTTATTTGTGAAATATTTGTATTGACTTCTCTAGATCTTTGCCCATACATCTAAGACCTCATCATAGTTTCACTTCATGCAATGACATTACTAGGAATTCCTCCACATAACAATATTTTTGTCATAAACTGTTATGGTTGTAAGGGGGATCATGTGGCCCTTATATATGTGCAAGTTATTAAACTTGTGAGGAGGCTTAACTATTTGTACAACTTGGGATACTTGCACTAAGCAAAAAAGTAGATTTTGTTCGCATTATCGAAAAAACACAACAAATTGACTTGGGTGAACAAGTGAACAATATATAGAGGGGAAGGTTAAAGGGTTTATAGCAAAGTGTAGAAGTGGCAACAATGCTCACATAAGAAAATGTAGAGTACACACAATAATGCAAGAAAAACAATAAAAATTGAGTAGATATTCTGTTGTAAAATATGTTAAAAAATAATAATAATTGAAATTAATTAGAACAATGCAGGTTAACATAATACTTAAGATAATTAAGTATATTATTGGTGTATACTCATGGAAGAATATGTCTAAGATATGCCTACAAAGAATATAAACACATCTATTCTACTCGTTTCCAAGATAATTTACAATGGCGTAAGTAACATATTTATAGAAGTTTGATAATCATTGCTCAATGTCCAATACAACCCCTAATGACTGACCTTGGTATCATTGTATGAGGTTGATCATTGCCTTGTTTCTTGAAATCATGTCTGCTAGGACATTTTCTCACTTGGTTAGAATTAAAATTCCTTGTATCTCAGTTCTAAATTTTACCAGTAGGAATTTTCTTTGTACCAAACCACGTGAGCAATAAAATTGCTTGAATACCTTGGAGAGAGACAAAACAACAAGAACAAGAAATATGGAAAACAAAATGAGAGCACGATGTAAATCCTATGATATACCTTTAGCAATAAACTGAAGTTAGAAGCCAAGATGCATCTTATAAATTCAATCCTCTATGAAGCCAATGAAGCCAATAAGTTGAAAATTTATTGTATGAATATTTAAGATTCAATTATGTAGACACATTTGTGTTTATATCAACATGTCTCTCTAAGAAAGCATCACCCCTCATATTAGAGATTGCAAGAGTGCCAAAGAAACATGGGACACTTAATTCAATATTTGAGACAACAAACACATCAAGAGTAAAATCATACATAACATCTAAGGATGAAATAGGGAGAAATCATGATTGAGCATCTCACAAGAGTGAAACCATAAAATATAAACCAAAAGTCATTGGAGAAAATGATAAAGACAAACAATAGACAAAGTGTGGTTTCCAATTGCCCTTAATAGTATTCCCAATGCATATTAAATATTTGTAAGTTTAGTAGCAAGAGAGACTTGAGAATGCCCCACTATTTGAAGAAATAAGAAACATAATTTTGTAAGAGAAAATAAGAATGTACTACCATGTAAATAACAATACATATTTAGAACAAACAAATAGTTCTCACCTTTGCCAATTTCAACTTTTTCACTTTCCATAGTTGAAATGAATTATTGACATAAGACCCCACAATCATAGCTTGAGGAACAACTCATACTCATTGATGTGACATATTCAGAGACATCAAATAGACATATACATACACATCAGTATTTCATTGAAATTTCAAAATGAAAAGGATTTGAGACAAATCTAAGAAGAATCTTACTAACAATCACAATTTTCATTGTAGATTCTTGCTAGGCTAAAAGAGTATGTCCTTAAAGAGCACTTGTTGTCATCATCTTTTAGTCATTTTTTATTAGTAAAATAAAAATATTGATATGGTAAAGGATATACATGTTGATATTATGGTAGATGCGGAAGATATTAACCTCCATGTTCAACCTTTGGCTAGAATGGAATATTCTGGAAGCAAGAGAAACCCTAAACAAATGTGTAAAAACCCTAGAAGACAAGTCGTCTCAGTAAAATAATTAATATTAAAGTATCAACTTCTAAAAGGACAAGTCGGCCCAGATAGGTGATAAGAGACACTATAAATAAGAGATGCTAGAGCTCGTTTGTACACACTCACCTCACTCACCCTCTCAAGTATGGCGCAAATTTGGAGCTGCAACTGTAAGAATGGAAGGTGGATCTTCTGGGGTGGTTCTTGGTCTCTCTCTCTAGAGATATTTAGCCTAAGATATGCACCCTACCTCTTAGTATCTCTTGGTGGTATTCTTGATGAAATTCTTGGTGGTATTCTTGGTAACTGCAACTGCAACTGCAACTGCTGTAGTTGTGGTTTTGGGATTTTCTATACGGTGATCTAACTTTGGAGAAAGATGTGCTCTCTTGGTTATGGTGCTTAGGGGTGGCTGTGTGCCTATGGTTGGGTGAAAATATTATGATATTTTCTATGGTAAAACGAGCACATCGAATATTTTAACAGGTTGTGGGCCTACACTACTTTCAAAATAGTCTAACCATTAGAAGGTAGAGCGAGAGTTCTTTTTCAAGCTTGTTGTAGCACCAGTTGCAGCTGCAACCATGGCTTCTGATTTTGCAGCTTCAACAAACCCTAATAAAATTCTTTGAGCACCTTAAAGTGAAGCATCTAACCTAATTTCTATACATTCTAGTGCACCCTAGCCTAGCGCACCCTCTGGTGTCCTCAACCAACAAAAACGTCAAGTTTGAGTTTTTGGTCAAAGTTAAAGGTTGACTGGTCAAAGTCAAAATAAAAAGGTTGACTTTTGGTCAAAATTGATTTTGTGGTCAAAGTTGAAGTTTCAGGGTTTCTAGCTCGTTCTAATCTTTGAACCTTTTTGATTCAATTTCTAACCTATTCTTGTCAAGATTGTGTCTAGTTCCATATTAGAAGACAAGCTGAACGATGCTGCAAATTTCAAAGGTATGCACTTGTATATGATTTTCATCATCCAACAAAGCATGAGTGTGTTTTTCAGGGAATTTACAAGAGACCTTGTCCAAACAATGATATTGGATTCAATACAATCAGAGGAACAAGCAGTTGAGGCTCCAGGTTCTAGGTTTGATTGATCAAATTGTTAAGTTTCAATTTGCACAATTCAAGTTTGATAGTTTCTATAGTACAAGTAAACACTATAGTTGTGACAATAATATTTGAAAAGGTTCTATTACTATTAGGTATACTTGGTTGCATATAAGTACTATTGATATAGATACCTATTGCACTTGTTTGTAAAATGAACTAACATCTCCTCCAGGAGACATCTCTTGTTCCCAGGTAGGTCACCTTGGTAATTCTACGATGATTACCATCCTTGTTATGATCTTATGAAAATGATATTGAAAATAATTTTTGTCTTGTAGGCGATAGATTTGAGAAGGAGCTACAATGACAGTTGCAAACATGGAGCATATGACTCCATCAAGTGGTGAGGTAGGTGATCTCACCAAGTACCAATTCTAATGGAAGTGTGGAAATAAAAATGAGTTTTGGACATCGTTCACTTAGATGTGTGTGGACCAATGTCTAAGTGGAACATAAAGATCTCGAGGTTCAATAATGGAGGAGAATAGACCTCCAAGAAGCTCGTTTCCTTTTGTAAATCATCCGGGAGTAGGAGGGAGCTAATTATCCCATACAATCCTCAACATAATGGTGTAGAAGAAATAAAGAACCAATCCATTGAAGAATCTATCAAGGCAATGATGATTGACCAGAATCTATCCATTGGGAGAAGAAACTATGACAACCGTATATGTTCAGAATAGAAGTCCTCATCATATATTGAAGAACATGACTATGGAAGAAGGTTTCTTTGGAAAGAAGCCAAGTGTTGAACACTTAAGGATCTTTGGCTGTCAGTCAAGAAGAAAGAATGTAAGGAAGCTATTATGGAAGAATATCAGTCCATCATGAAAAATGATGAATGGGAAATTGTGCATAAGGAGATTTTGTAGTCACTTGAAAATAGGTTTGCAAGATAAATCATGCAGTAGATGGGAGTATCGATAAATATAAGGCGAGAGGTTTCTCCCAGTAGGAGGGAGAAGACTATGATGAGATGTTTTCTCCAGTTTCTAGATATACCTCTATTAGAGCCATCATATCTCTTGTAGCATCCATGGGTTGGAATTTACATCAGATGGATGTAAAAACCACTTTTCTTAATGGAGTAATTGAGTATACATAGATAAACCTCAAGGTTTTGGGGTACACCCGAGAGAAACCCATCTATGAAGAAGGCCTTTTATGGACTCAAGTAAGCTCTAAGATCTTGGTATGCATGAATCAAAAAGTTACTTGATGAGACTTGGATTTTCCAAGAGCTATGCTGATCCAAAACTTTATTACAAGGTTGTGAATGACGTACATGTGATCCTGCTACTATATGTTGATGATTTGTTTTTGACAAGTGCATAGCCTCTCATTATTTCAGCACAAGAGGGAGTTAGACTCTGAATTTGATGTGAAATATATTGGTATCATGCATTATTATTTGGGACTAGAAGTATGACACAAGCATGGTGAAATATTCCTAGGGAAAGGAAGGTATGTTGTAAAGATCCTTCAGAAGTTTGGGATGATGGATTGAAAATCCATGACAACTCTCATCATGACAGATCTAAGGAAGTTGAGAGACTCTGATTCCGATCCATAGACTCGTCCCTATACTGGCAGTTGATTAGTTGATTGATGTATTTGGTTAATACCCGACCAAACATTTTCTTTGTTGTGAACATGTTGAGCCAGTTCCATGTGGAACCTAGACATGAGTGTTGGATAGATGGAAAGCATGTTTCGAGATATCTTCGTAGGACACTAAATTATGGGTTGATATATGCCGCAAATAGTGACACACATCTGCATGGATTTATTGACTCAGATTGTGCAGGGAGTGCATATGACATAAATATTATTTCTGGTATATGTTTCAGTTTGGGCTCTATTATGATATCATGGGATAGCAAGAAACATAATTATGTTACACTCAGCACTGCAGAAGCAGAGTATATTGCAGCTTGTGATGCTTGTATGGAAGCAGTATGGCTCCGTTAGCTAGTTTCTCAACTATTTGATCAAGTGTCAGATTCGAATGTGATATATTGTGATAATCAAAGCTATGCGAAGCTTTCATAGAACCTCGTGTTCCATGACAGGTCGAAGCACATTGAGATCAATTACCATTTTCTTCTTGATAAATTTCAGAAGGGAGAAGTGATTCTCCAGTACATCTCCAACAATAAGTAGACAACTGATATTTTTATGAAGGCTTTGTCCAAGATAAATTTTGCATACTTGAGGGACAAGATGGGACTCATGGAGATTACTCCCTTGGTTCAAAGGGAGGTGATGACTTCCTCAGTTGGGAGGGAGTGCTGATAAGACATCATGGATAGTCAGTGTGATGGCGGACGTACATTCTCCCTATGGAGAATGGTCCAGGTTGACAGATTGTTGGTTTGTATGATGCTAGTACAGCTTAGATATGATGCTTCGACATCTTGCTAGTACAACTTAGATATGATACAAATGTCTCCAGACACATTGTGCTAGTACATATTAGATATGATGCATTGACATCATGCTAGTACAACTTAGAGACAATGCTTATGCATGAGCCACATCATGTTAGATATGATCATGCTAGTACAACTTAGAGACGATGTTTATGCATGAGTCACATCATGATAGCTATGATCATGCTAGTACAACTTAGATATGATGCAGAGCATCATGCTAGTATAAATTAGAGATGATGCAGATGACTCACATCATGCTAGTACAAATTAGATATGATGCAGAGCATCATGCTAGTATAAATTAGAGATGATGCAGATGACTCACATCATGCTAGATATGATCATGCTAGTGCAACTTAGATATGATGCAGCGCATCATGCTAGTACAATTTAGATGTGATCATACAACTTAGAGATGATGCATAGACATTGATCTACATCATTCTAGTACAACTTATATATGATGCATTCACATCATGCTAGTACAACTTAGAGATGATGTAGATGGTACTCCACATCATGCCAGTATAGCTCAGATATGATGCATTCACATCATGCTAGTACAACTTAGAGATGATACCATGGAGAGATTCAACATCTGTTGGGACAACTATTCTTCTAGGACGCATGTTTAGATTATAAGAATGGTCCATGTATCACTCTGTTGAGTGAGTGAATTATGCAAGACACTCTGTTGAGTGTGCTAAGTCTAGCTCATGACTTATTCAACATCATGCTTGATTACTCAGATGGAGTATTGCCTCGAGAGATAATGCCAACGATGATATGATTTGATGCCAAGAGACTATTTTACTGGATGGTGATAACTTGTGTAGCTATTAGTAGATTGCAATGGAGACTATGTGTCTTTAGACAATAGCTATGTACTACTGTGGTGGATGTGTTCCACTTGTAGTGACTGTATGTCACTAGATAGTAGTTGTGTGCTACTAGGAGTGGTTGTATACCACTGGATAGTAGTTGTGTAGTACTATGGATCAACACTGTTGTGATCTATTGGATGGCATGGTAGTAACTGTGTACTACTACTGGATTTCCATGGAAAGTACCAGTAGTGTTGAAGGTGTTTTCTAGGCTGGTGTGCTAACCAGTAGTGTTGGAGGTGATTTCCATCTAGATGGATAGTGATGATGATGCTCATGACATGATCTACGTGATCATGGGATAGCCTGTGTGCCTATGATGATGCTACCTATAGAATGGGTTGAAAGACTATGTAAGCCTTGTCCATACCATGTGAAATGGATGGATGTATTTGAGACCATTAAAGTTAATACCTCCCTAGCTAGGAGGGAGTGTTTATATTATGGTAGCTGTGGGAGGTATTAGCCTCCATGTGTAGCCTTTGTTTAGAATGTAATATTTAAGAAGCAAGAGAAACCCTAAATAGATGTGTAAAAACCCTAGAAGACAAGTTAACTCAGTAAAATAATTAATATTAAAGTACTAGATTCTAAAAGGACAAGTCGACCCAGAAAGGTGACAAGAACCACTATAAATAAGAGATTCTTGAGCTCATTTGTACACACTCACCTCACTCACCCTCTCAAGTATGGCACAAGTTTGGAGCTGCAACTGCAAGGATGGAAGGTGGATCTTCTGGGGTGGTTCTTGGTCTCTCTCTCTCTCTAGTGCTATCTAGCCTAATATATGCACCCTACCTCTTAGTATCTCTTGGTGGTATTCTTGATGAAATTCTTGGTGGTATTCTTGGTAACTATAATTGTAACTACTGCAGTTGAGTAGTGTTCTTGTTCTGTGGTCTTGGGACTTTCTATCTAGTGATATATCTTTGGAGAAAGATGTGCTCTCTTGGTTATCTGTTATTTCTAGTGCTGCTTCTAGAATCATTCTATCTAGAAAAGGTTACGGTGCTCGAGGGTGGCTACGTGCCTATGGTTGGGTGACAATATTGTGATATTGCCTATGGTGAAATGAGCACATTGAATATTCTAACAACACATAGCTCTCTTTACCCATCAATTCAACAATAATGAAGATCTACAATAAAATATGTACAAATTGGTAAGAAAAAGGAGAAGGATGGATAAGTTTAGGTTCATAGAAAAAATGCCAAATTTTGCCACAATTTTAAGGATGCCTCAAGGTCCTAGTTTTTAAACTATATTATCCAAAGGACAAGTATGTAAATTAAAATAATTTACATTCAATAACACACAAAAATGACTTCTTAACATAGTGAGATATTTAACTTTTGCTTAATTTAGCAAGAAAAAAAAAAGTTCAAAATAATCGATCGACAACGAAAACAATATATTGGTCTTGTTTAGATTGTTTCTCATTATAACTCTTTCCTTGGCACATTTGATTCAAGGACTTTAATTTTTGTTTGAATCCATGAAATTTTAAGGCCAAATTATAAAATTTATGCATTGTGGGAATGAAGGATACACACGTAGCATTTGTCCCTATACATACCAATATATAGTCACATGAGACATTGAAATCCAACTTAATGTTGGAGCACTGGACTATAATCCTTAAGAAAAAAATGAAAATTGGCATATCCATTTCCAATAAGGCATGGGATAGTGGCACATTTGTAGTGCATAGATATTTGGTGCTTTATATTCCATCATTATTTTGTGAGAGCATATTATATCCGAAATCACACTAGTCAAAATCTAAGAGCCAACTAGCTACTCAAAAAATTTGGAAAAATCCTGAAAAACACACACACACAAACATATAATATTCAAATTATTTACTAAAACAAATATAGACAATTCCATTTGATGACAAATCAACCATTTAATTTTCAAACCATAATCACATGAATGATATTGCAAATTGAAATATACTTATTAGATATCATAAACACAAAGTATGTGTTATGTTGGACATGGTGTTATGTTGTCATTGATGTCAACAAAGGTTAATATGGGTTTATCATCTAGACAAGTACCTTGATATACCAGTTGCAAGAGATATTTGCAAGAGAATTAAATTTGGTGAATCATATGGAGTAATGAGTGGACTGAGAAGATTGTTTTTTGATTATGAGACATACAAGGCTGAAGTTGTTCCATAGAAATAAAAAAAAGAAGATCAAAATATGGTGCTCAAATAAAATAGAGTAACTATATATGAACAAAGATCAAAAGGTACATGTTCCAAATCTACTCAAGATTCTAAATTCTTCGTTTATTATAATGATCGATGCTTGGATCATTATAAGAGTGAAAGTTGTAGGAATCAAAAGTAAAGAATGAAGAAAAATGTTGATTGTTGGATCAAGATGAGAGCACGATCGAACGATAAAGAACTAAGAACAATATTGATCGTTGGATCAAAATGGAACCACGATCCGACAACTCAGATATTTTTCTGCGAGTCCATTGCACATCCCAAAAATGGCTAAGTATCATATTCTATCGGCCGGACTCATATAAATAATCATTTAAAATTTCTAAGTATAGGTTCATTATAGAGGTAGCATAAGTTGGGTGTGCAATTTGATGACACCCAAGAAGACATGTGAGTCCGCAAGTTCGCGAACCCAAGAAGAATTACTTAAAAATTCTAAGTATAGGTTCATTATGGAGGTAGAAGAAGTTAGGCGTGAATTTTGATGACACCTGAGAAGACATGTGAGTTCGCGATTCTACCACATAAAATAATTCTAAGTAAACTCCATTTTTGAAATGAATGAGGATTGTCCACTCACTGATTGATTAAATACAAACCGTATATCTATCTAAAATGCCTAGATGAGCCATGACTATCCACTCAACACTTGATCATATCCAAACCACCAATCTAATTAAACGACAAGATAAGAAATGAAAAGGAAGACATGTGAGTCCGTGAGTCTACAAATCTGAGAGTGCATGAACCATCCACTCGATGGTTGATTAAATCCAAGCCATGGATCAATCTAAAGTGCATAGATAAGAAAGGGCCGTCCACTCAACACTTGATCATATCCGAAACATCGATCTAATTAACACTAAGATAAGTCCTGTGCGTGGTTTCTCTCGGTCACAGACCAAGGTTATTAAAACACGAGGCAACGAAGGGTTAAACTGTTGGATAACACCTAGTTATAAGGTAAGGTCACCTGGTAAATAGAAAAAAAACGCCTACAGGCTAAAAACACAAAACAAGCCTTACATCTTCTTTGTTTATATGTTGGTCACAATGTTTGGTTCTATGAAAAAGGGGCCACGATATTAGCACCCATCCATCTGAACAACACAAGGAATGTACCTGTGAGCGTTTAAAAAGTTCAAAATTTATCTATTAAAGAACTAAGAATACAATGAAGAAGTGTGAGATCGAAATAAAATGATGCGATCTATCAAAGACTAAGAAACCTAATCAAACAAGGAAAATAAGAGTTCAAAACTGTAATTAAACAAGTTTTTGTAAAATAATAAAATTAATTTGTCCCTAAATAATAATATTAAGTTTAAGAAGAGGCACAATGAATCAATTTTTTTTTCCAAAGAGACACAATGATTCAAATATCATACACCTATTGGAGGATTATTTAAACATAAAGATATGATGACTAGAATATGTCTCTGTGGTCTAATTCATAATATCAAAATAGAGACAGAGTCCAAGGAAGCTCTTGAAACATTCACATGAATTGAGGGTGGAAGGGAGGAGCAAGGGAGGATTGAAATCCTCTACAGGTTGAAACCTGAAATAGGGAGTTGGTGCTTCGTGTGCTTGAAAAAAAGAGGATTGTAGTCCTCTATAGGTTGAAGCTTGATCTACAGGGAATTGGTTCTTCCTCAAGTTGGTGCTTGGAAAACATGGGATTGGTGTCTCCTTGAGTTGGTGCTCAAAAGAAGAGAGATTGGTGTCTCTTACAAACTATAACTTGTAAATGAAATACAATTTTTATGATTGTTACAATTAAAATTAAGAGTTCTGTACATTCTTGTTCATAAATTGTTATAAATTAATAAAGAATTAAATTAATTTGAGAAAAATAAGCAATACTGATTCACCCCCCCCTCTCAATATTGAACAACATTTCAACAATTGGTATTAGAGAAGGTTCCTTCATGACAATCTAACCACTTGAAGGAAGATTATGAAAAATCCAATGGATCAACAAGAAGGAATGTCCTGCAACAGAGCACCACTGTTCAAAGGAAATGATTATGCATTTTGGAGTATAAGGATGAGAATTTATTTGATGGCTCTTGGATGTGATGTTTGGCTATCTGTGGTAAATGGTTACACTACACCAACTACTGCACCTTCAGATATTGTTGCAAAGAAATTCTGCAATGATAATTCAAGGGCTGTTAATGCAATTCTAGGTGGATTATCGAGTCATATTTTTGTAAAAGTGATGCACTACAAATAAAAAATTTTTTTTTGGGACAAACCTAAATTCATCTATGAAGGAGATGGAAAATTTAAGCAATGAAAACTTCAAACATACAAATGGCAGTTTGAGATTTCGAATATGAAAGAGGAAGAAAACATTGCAGAATATTTTCAAAGAGTGGATGAAATAGTTAATTCAATCAGAGAATTGGGAGAAGATCTAACAAAAAAAATTATTGTCCAAAAGGTGCTGAGATAAATACCAATGAGATATGATGCCAAGGTATCTACCTTGGAAGATCGAGAAGACCTTGACAAAATTACAATGTATGAACTTCATGGGATTCTTATAGCCTATGAAATGAGAACCATGCAAGAAAAGTCATAAAAAAGGGAAACAAACTTTAAAGCATCAAAAGAAACCAAGAACTATGAGCATGTGCCAAAAAAACATCACTCAGACATATCGGATGAAGAAAAGGATAACTTTATAAAGAAGCTCAAGAAAGGGTTTGGGAAATACAAAGGGAAGCTACCCCTCAAATGTTTTAACTATGGAAAAGTTGGATATTTTGCCTCCAAATGTCCCTATCCAAAGCAGGAAGAGAGTGATGATGAAGAAACTCAAAATCATAAAGAATATAAAAAGAGAAAAACTGGAAACAAGAAGAAATTCTACAAGAAAAAGAAAAACTTCTACTCCAAAGAAGACAATAGTTCATCTGACATGAGTGAACATGACGAGACAAAACTTTGATTTATGGGCATATAAAGAAAAAATAATGATGCCGGTGATAATGAAGAAAACTCTAAAGTTGAAGGAGAAGTACACCTTGAAGAATAACTTATTGGTGCTCTTGAAGAACTAAGAAAATATAAAAAGAAAAACAAATCATTAAGAGAACAACTATTAGAATATGAAGAAAAGCAAAAATAAAGAGAAAAGGAAGTTTCAATAGCCATCGAGGAATCATAAAAAATAATTATTGACTTGAAGACTCAACTCCAAGAAACCAAAATAATTGAATAAGTCATAAGTAACAACTCAATGAAAAACAACTAGATTGTGAAAAGCTAGAGGCTGGAATTGTTTTTCTAAAAAGAGAACTTGAAAAAGGAAACAACCAATCAAGATTTGAAAATAGTTCAAGAATATTGGATAATATTCTTAATAGTCAAAGATCATCAAGCAATAAGTGAGGACTAGTGTTACACATCAAAATTACTCACTTTGATAGTGTCGCAAGTATCGTCATTACAAAGGTCGCAAGTGTCGCATTTTGTTCACAAGGTCGCAAGTGTTGCACGTTGCTCACAAGGTCGCAAGTGTCGCATGTTGCTCGCAAGTGTCGTGAGGTGTCAAAGAAAGAATGCTTCCATGATGCCTATGTCATGCCTATAACGACATGAGAAAGATACTTGAAACACCTCAAACATCTGATTTGGAAGAGGAGAAATGAGTCAGCAGGCTTGCAAACCTTTTTCCATCTGAAAGCACCCAAAAAACTGAGTTTTGGAGAGGAGCGCTCCCCCTTACACTATCTCGGAGCGTCGGCGCTCCCCCTTACACTGTCAGGGAGCGTTATAACACTCCCCTGTCCCTTTTAAGGGAGCGCTATAGATTTTGAGAGCGCTGGCGCCCCCTAAAGCTTACTAGGGAGCGCTACAACGCTCTGATGGCCCTTTTGAGGGAGCACTACCTATTCTGGGAAGTTGTTAAGCTGTTGAGATGAATGGGGGAAGCATATTTTCATTCTTGGAAAGCGGTTGAGCTCGAATCCTTAGTCCAGCCATGATCCTAGGGAATATCCTCAACTGAAGGAGGAAAATCCTCAACTTCCCCAAGGATATCTCAAGATTGTTGAGCCTCTCCAAGGCTATATAAGCAAGATTTCTAATGGTGAAAGAGGAATGGAAAATGAGAATCACACCAAACTTATGATCTCATAAGTGGTGCTGGAAGGGGGAGGAATTGAATATATGAAACTTATGATATTGGAGGAAACTTACAGTCAGCCAAAGGAGAGTGATCAGTGAAGCTGCTGTTATCCAGGTTGTAGATCTTTCAGGCAAGGGTTAGGCGAAGGGGACTTGACGAAGCTATCGCATTCGCATCTACGATTGTAAGTACTGCTATCATTATTCTCATTAATATGACACGCTTGGCCTGTTTCTTTCTAGTTTGTGTCTGATGTTACATGAACTTATCATTTATTGATAGATCTGTTTTCAAGCTAATATCAATAGAGTAGGAAGTAGTCGTATCTTGTTTGTCTGCAGAACTCAATGAGGAGCAAAGGATTGGAGCACAACTCGGAGCGTGCAGGGACAAACGTCGATAAAGAGGTACTTCTGTTATCCTTCCTTCTCATGTATTAGTTTAGATAGACTTGAAAGGAAGTCAGTGTCCACATTAAGCATTTTTCTGTCTAGAGTTAAGGTCAAGCTCTAGAGGCGATCTACCTGTCCGCAGGGAGATTTTCCTACAACAGAAACTGGCGACTCCGCTGGGGAGATAGCCTCAAATCGAAACCTC